>JBCEWC010000595.1:0-53273 GCA_038996855.1 Solanum aculeatissimum | reverse complement strand
TTTTAGTAATTTCAGAAAAAGTTGGTATATATTGAGATTATGCATGTAAAGTATGAGATTTCTATAATTTGCCCTTACAAATATCCATAAAAAATATCTATGCATAGTTAATTATGAACTTAATTATTATTTTATATTAATTTTAAATCATTGTGAAATTTCATAAAATTTAAATCATAAACTCAACTTTGTTCATAGTATATGACAATGTTTTTTTCTTTTTAAAAACACACACACCAAGAAAACTTAAAAGAGGTTCTAACTCTTAATATTAATTATAATTAGGTGGGAAAGTGGAGAGTTTAAGGAAAATGACATAACTTATTAATTTGATGTAAGTAGGTGGGAGCTTTTTTGGTACGTTATTTTTGATAACTCAACTAGAATTTTGCTAAAAATATTTAAGATTTAATATATAATCATGAAAAGTAAGTTTTAACTTACATATTTCATACCATTTTCGATATGCATAATGTAATTTTTTGATAAAGAGTGTTCAACTAACTATTCTTCACTAGAAATGACAACGTCAATAACTAGAACGCGTCGAAGTATAACAAAATTACCAATAAATAAAATATTTAAGTTATATACACACAAAAAAGAATAAAATTATACAACTAGGTTCTCACCTCATCTATCATATCAAATATAATTAATATGTGTTTTATTTTATTTCAATGACTTTTTGTTTTCAAAATTTAGTCAAAAGCGAGTGACTTTTTGGCTATATAAAATAGTTTAGTGACTCCTTTGAAACTTAAGTAAATTGAATGATTTTAATGCAATATAACTAAAATTAATTCATGACCATTTATATAATCATTCACCTAAATCTAATATTTTTTTGTTCAAATTATATATTTATACTAAAATAGTATTAAATATTTATAAATATTGAATTGTAGATGCAATTATCATTATAAATTTTTAATAATATATTCGGTATAATCTTTTAAAGTAGGGTCTTAAAAGGATAACGTGTGCATAAAGCTTAATTATTACTATCTTAGAAATAGAGAGGTTTTCGATATATCCTTATTACTCCTCCCTCAATTGCAGTTTATGATTCGCTTTCTTTTTTAATCGGTTAAAAAAGAATGATACATTTCTATATTTAATAATAATTTAACTTTTAAATGTTCATTTTAATCTGATTTTCAGCCACACAAATATTTATCATTTATTTTAGACGATAAATTTCAAAAATTCTCTTTCTTTTTAAATTTTTATGTCAAGTCAGACTAACTCATATAAAACAACAGAAAGAGTATAAGTTTTTTCAAAAAACATAAATTCTAAATATCTTGTTTAGATAGACTAAGTCAATGCTAAAGTCAACCTTCCTTTTTTTTTATTGGAAAATAAATGTTTTTTTTAACTATTAGTTGGTGAAGTAAATTAATTTTATAATTGACAAATTAAATCTTTCACTTCATTTTCCTCTTTGGTTGACTACAAAAAATCGTTGCCGTAAATACTGACTTTTCCTAAATTAATTATGGCAATTTTTCCCCCTTTTCTTTTTCATAAAATATTATTTCTTGAGATTAAACAAATAATTATAAATTGACATTTTTTTATTACAAAAATGTAACATCATTTCGTTAAAATTAGACTTTAAGTAACTATATATACGGTCTCTTAGAATTATGTACTTGTATAATGATAATGACAAGTAAATTATTATTTTCTCCGATTGTATTTTAGCTGTCATAATTTTTTTAAGATATCTATTTTTGATAATATTGGTATGAAAGAAACTACAATATATAGTACTATTCATATAGTTTCTAAATATCTAAATTTTTGTTTTAAAACATCGAATTAATGTAATCTAATTCAGCTTCAAAAGTCAGTCAAATTGACTTTCGAAAAATGCATCATAACAACTAAAAAGAAACAGATGACGTATAATAAACTTTAATTTTCTACATTTAAGAAAGAAACTCTTTTCTAAAAAAATAATTATAATCTAAAACAAGACATAAATATTCGTATAAACGTAAAATAAAAAAATTTAAAATTAAATTATTTTAAATATAGGAATGATATTTTTTCGGTTTAAAAAAAGTGAGTCATAGAGAGAGTAACTAATAGTAAGTTAATTTATTGCGTCCCAATTTAGTTATCATGTATACTAAAAATAGTTATCTCAAATAATTACCAATTTAGATTATCAAGAGAGAATTAATTATTTTTTCAACTTTCCCTTAGCATTAATTATTCTAGAATTAAAAGACAGACACATATATAAATAAAAATTTAATTATTTATAAGAAATATATCAATCAAATAACACTTCTAATTAATTTTTTCTTAAGAGTTATGTCAAAACTCGGAGGGACTATATAATACAATTTAACTTCTTTGAGATTTTCTTCAATCTTTTTCTTGTCTTTGAAATCTTATAGTTCAAAGATTCTTAAGAAACTTCTAATTAATTAATTAAAGGTACATAGTTTACTTAAACATACAAAACACAAGTCAATATAATTAATTTACTTTGCGTGATTTAACCAATGTTGCAAAAGTCCACTTTGTACCTTTAATTATTCCTTAAGTATATTTTATCTTCACCAAATCACAAGATTATTGTGTTTATTTGGGTCCCTTTCTTTGACAAATTACATATTTAATCCCCAAGATGTCTAACTTCTTAATTTTATCCCTTATAATAATTAAACTTTTATCTAGTTATGAGTTTCTTAATTCTACAATAATTAATGTGGAAAAATAAATCAATTTTTCTTTATTATCTAAATTGAAAACTATTTTGGGATAATTATTTTTAGCATACCTAACAATTAAAATGGGACGGAGTCCAACAATGTTATCCACTATTGATCGTACACATGGATAAGAAATAATAAATGATAAGGGTAATTTTATTAAATTATCCTTTGAATATAATAAATACAGTGTCTTGAAAAATGTATAAGAGAAAACTGATTATATTAATGATAAGAGTAAATTAAGAACTAAGTGTAAGATTATCTCTTGATTTTATAAAATGAATAAATATTATTGAATATTTATTTTTAATATAGTAAACAAATAAAAATAAATGTATGAAGTCTGTTTTAGCATATCAAGAAACTTTTATTACTTTTTTCCATACTAACTACTACATAAAGTAGTGGTAGTTGTTAAATTTGGAATTCCAAATTATCATTAATTAAATTTATTTTTAAAAATGAATTTAGTAAAATATACCTTTAATTAAAGTTTTTAAAATTTTTATCAAAAAGTAACCGGGATCAAATAATATGAAACAGAGCCAAGTACTTTTCAACAAATAGTTATAAGATAATACCCAAATCTAGTATATATGTTATTTAATTTTACTATTTAATTTTCAAGGAACCCATCAACTTTAATTTCACCTAATAGTTTAAGTCTAGCACATTGGGAGCTTTAATAATTTTTGTACAATTAATTAAATTAAGTTGACTTACAACACTTGGTAGCTCGATAATCATATCAAGCAGGATATGGAAAATCTCAGATTAGCTGATTAAAACAGTTGAAAAGGATAGATTGCTAAAAAGTTGACGCCCCTCTTTATCTCTAAAGGTAGGGTGTCCTAACCATCCAATCACTATTCCATACCTGTTATCCATTGAACCTGCTCTGATTAATCCTCTTTTTGTTGAATTATTATCGATATAATCATAAAAGTATTTTTAGGTGTTTATAAAATGGAGAGAGGATTAAAATACATTAGAATTAAAATCGTAAAAAGTTTGATTAAACTATAAATGCTTATAAGCTATGAAATCATAGATTAGTGGTAACTACCATATGAATTTTAACTTATATATGCATTTTTTTCATTAACAAGCAATAAAAATGTTCATAATTAGTTTGAATCGCTTATAAACTTAGTCAAACACGCACATAGTGACATGAAATTTGAATCGAGTAATTAATAACTCGTTATTCAGCTAAAAGTAATCTCAATAAAATACTCCAAAGTGGATAAGCCATAAAAGTAAATGAATGGAATATTTTTAGGAATTCAAGACAATCTTAATTGTGTTATTCCATTTTACTCTTTGTAGTAATTGTTCTTGAAAACTATTAACGCCTTACTGCTTATTAGAAGTGTCATAATTATACAAACATTTTGTCTATTACTCCTTTCGTTCTGTACTATTTGATCCACGTTGACTTGATAATTTTTAAAAAAAAAAAAATAATTAGAAGTGTATTTTATTATATTAACATTATCAATGATGTTATGGAACTCCAGATTTGTCTACTAATATTTATATACTGATTTAATAATAAGGGTAGTATGAGAAAAAAGACTTTCTCAATTTAATATAATGAATAAGTAAAGTGAAATATCTAAAAAAAAAAATTATGGTGATTTTACATAAATCACATAGGGTAAAGAGTTAATTAACATTTTTTTCCTTTTTTTCAATTTACAGAAATCTCTTTAAAAATATGACATTCTGCATACATTAATTCAATAATCTGAATACATTAATTCAATTCCGTATAATTTTTTTTTTAGGGTTTTTAAATATCAAAATGTAACATTTAAAGCATGATACATTGAACATAGTGATAATTTAAGAATCAAAATTAATGTATCAGGATTACTGAATTAATGTATCCAAATAAAAATAAGAAATTTTTGAAATTTTTAAGAATAGATGGAAATAATGAAAATATGACAAATAAAAAAGTATAATTAGGTAAAAAAAATATTTTTTTAATATATGAATCAAATACAATGAAACTAAGAAGTAATTGCTAATGCATTGAACTTGAAGTCATATAGTACTAACTAACTAAATACTCCTTCTGTCCCATATTATATATATGCGCACTTTCTATTTTACACAGTTACTAAGAAATCATTAATGCATTAGTGGATTTTACCATTTTATCCTTCATTTGTATCAATATACATTAAATTAAGTTAAAAAAAAATCATTAATACATTAATTAATGGTGAGATAAAATGAGAAAAAAATAATTAATTTTATCCTAATTTAGTAAGTGTCCATATAATATGAGATAAATATTTTATAGAAAGATGCTCATATAATATGGGACGGAGGTAATATTGATTTGCTTGCTTTAATCAATCAAGTACACTTTCAAACTTTGAATTAATACCATGCAAATTAATCTTACATGTTAGGTAAACTACCCAAATCAATTACCTTTGAGGCAATAATAATTTTTCTAGAAAAATAATCAACAAAATTTCCCTATAAATACTTTAGAAACTTACAAATAACTTGTGCACAACACACTTTAATTATTCTTCTCAATTACTTCAAACTTTTGTGATGGCTAATTCTTTAAAGATTAATACTATAGTTTTTTCATTATTTTTGCTTGTGAATTTACTTATTGTAAGTTCATCACCACAACTTGTAACTCATTTCTACAAAAAATCATGTCCTAATCTTTATCCAACTGTGAAATCTGTTGTACAAAAAGCTATCAACAAGGAACCCCGCATGGGGGCTTCGCTTCTCCGTCTTTTCTTCCACGATTGCTTCGTTAATGTAAAATTACCCCTACCATTTTTGGTTAATTTTCTTTGTTTTGACTCTTTAACATATACATTATCTTTTCTGTATGCATTAATTAATCTAGTGTTGTGATTAGACAGGATATGACGTAACTTCATATCAACAAGGACATGACCTTAGATAGAGAGGAGTAGAGGTCGTGTATTAAGATAGAAAGTTAATAGGCTAGTAGGATTAGTCGTGTCTTTATATCTTGTGTTGTTATTATCTGTCTTTTATTTTGTTACTTTTATTATATTTATATTTTATCATTTGTTTTCCACTTTAGATATTTTTTTTCATATCTAGTATATATCTTCTGCTTTTGGTGCTGATATATTTTTGAGACGAGAGTTTTCCGAAAACAGTCTCTCTATCTCCATGAGGTGGTGGTAAGGTCTACGTATATTTTACCTTCCCCAAACCTTGCTTATGAAATTTCACTGGATATATTATTGTTGTTGTATTAATTAATTCGATAGAAATATCATTGCCCTGTAGAGTGAAGGGTGGTTAGTTAGATGTTTTATTGAAAAAAAATATATTGGGTAGATATATTTAAAAAATTATACTTTATATAGACCAAATAAAAAATATATATTGGGTAGATATATTTAAAAAATTATACTTTATATAGACCAAATCTTAAGCATTTTTATTAGTAATAATAATATTATATTTGTTATATTTAAATGATGAATTAATAAAATTGTCATTCTGTTTATTGTTTCTTAAAAGGTGTGTCAAGTCAATAACTGAACATGTAAAAATGAAGAAAACAAGTACATTTGATTAATAAAATATCTAAATTATTTTGATTTTTGTCACTGATAAATTTCTCTTTTAGGGATGTGATGCATCACTACTCCTTGATGACACACCAACTTTCACTGGAGAAAAGAGGGCTGCTGCAAATGTGAATTCTGCTAGGGGATTTGAAGTCATTGACAACATCAAATCTGTTGTAGAAAAAGAATGCCCGGACATTGTTTCTTGTGCTGATATTTTAGCTATTACTGCTCGGTATTCTGTTATTGCTGTAAGTCCTAACTGATTATCTTGTAGGGATTATTCAAAAATATCATCATACTCATGCTAGATTCTTAAAAATACATGACTTTTTGGAAGATTATCATAAGAATGTCAAACGAACGGGTTAAACTGAATTTAAACATATTAAAATGGGCCCGAGTTAATAAAATGACCCGTCTAAAGTTCTTTGGGTTAAAATGTTTCTCATGGTCAATTTAAATTGCATATCAGCGCAGTCCTAACCCCACCTAAACCTAAACAAGTTGGGCAGGTCATAATTTTATGAGCTGATTTTACCAATTTTATATCTAATGCACATCTGATAATATTTTCGAAGAATCCGAGAAACATATATTCGAGAATATTTCAAGTAAAACAATTGTATTTTAAGTTTATTCTCAAATATTTATTTATGTGACTTATGTGTATATATAATATGCAGCTTGGAGGGCCTTATTGGGAAGTAAAATTGGGGAGAAGAGATTCAAGGACAGCAAGCCAAGGTGCTGCCAATAGCAGCATTCCTCAACCTACATTTAACCTTAATAGACTCATCTCAAGTTTTAAGGCTGTTGGCCTTTCTACTAGGGATATGGTGGCCTTAGCTGGTTTGTTCTTTTACCTAAAACTCCCTTGTTTTTTTTTATCATCATGTCTAAATCAATTTGCGTGTATATTAATTATTTTATTCAATACTATTTTCTCCGTCTCAAATTAATTGAATTTAATGTTGCAATATTAATTTTTTGCTTCATAGGTGCTCACACAATTGGACAAGCAAGATGCACATCTTTTAGGGCACATATATACAATGAGACCAACATAGACTCATCATTTGCAAAAACAAGGCAAAATAGTTGTCCAAGAAACTCTGGGTCAGGTGACAACAACTTAGCACCACTCGATCTCCAGACGCCTTTGAAATTCGATAACAGTTATTTCAAGAACCTCATGAATAAAAAAGGTCTTCTACATTCCGATCAGGAATTTTTCAACAGAGGATCGACTGATTCGATCGTTAGGTCTTACAGTAATAATCCTAGCAGTTTTTACTCTGATTTTGTAACTGCTATAATCAAGATGGGTGACATTCGTCCACTTACCGGATCTAATGGTGAAATCAGGAAGAATTGTCGAAGGAGAAATTAAATGTTGAATATTGGTATTAACAACACCTTGTGTTGGACGGATGTTCTGTATTGTTTCATTATGTATCATCGTGTGATATTATATTGTGTTGTGTTGTATCGTATCGTACTGTATTATTTTAATAAATGAGTGTGTGTTTTTGGTGTGGAAAATGACCTCTTTGAGACGTGTGATTTTAATACAAGTTCAATGTGTGTTAAAGGCTTAAAGCATTGTATTTGTATCATTATTGGAATATTATGAATAACTTCAACATCCTTTTGCTAGTTAAAAAAACTACCAAATATAGATATTTTAACTTGGCCAAAATTGAAAATTAAATACTCTTAACATTGAGGACACTCATCTACACACCTCGTGAATTGATCTCTATTGAACCAAAGGTGAATATCAAATTTCTAGAATATGGGTGGACCACTAAATAAAAGAAAGAAAAAATGTATTGAGGGAGAATTGATCCCAATTCTTCGAGGCAAATGACTGGACATTCAATCAAGTGCACCGTTTAACATTCTTGTAGCATGATGCTAGAATATGATATTACCTAATTTAAGAAAATATATACATTAAATACCTAGTTTGACGGAGAGATCGCAAGTTCACCTGGCCCATATTTTAGTATAAATTCGCGCTTGAGTTGTACACTTCAACTTGTAAAATGATTATCATTTAGACATCTCTAAAATAATGAAAAAATTACTTAAGTGGATCCATTTTAATAAATAATTATTGATTTTAGCGATACTATTTATTTTACTATTTATAGCAATACTATGATAAATTTGCACTTGTATTAAAATTGAATTATGCATTCAATATAAATGTATTGTAAGTGTTCAGCGAAAATATATTGTTGCTGATATAAATGATAAATATTTTCTTAATCTAAATAAGGGAGAAGAAGAACTTGGGCCTAAGTCTGGTTTCTGTAAGTTGGACCAGTACTTGGGCCCTTCAGCTGCACTTGGGCTTTTCTAACCCATTTTCCGTTTCTGTATACACTGACTGTATACAAACTGTATATCATAGACCAAAGTATGACAAAATGTTAATAAGAGGATTGAAATGATGTTAAAAATGAAAGGATTTAAGGGTGGGGAAATTTGACAAGAAATGGCCATTTGACTACAATTTTGGCCATAGAGTTAAGAATTTGATCAAAATTAGATTCGATTCGTGAACTTGGCTAAAATTTAAATAGGACGAATTAAAATCAATTGATTAGCGAGCTTCTTAATCTCAACCAAATAAAATAATTAACTTAATTACTAATTAATTAAATCGAAAATATAAATTATGATTAAATTGAAACTAATTGACAAAATATTTGATGGCAAAGAAGTAATTTTCTCAAAGAAAATTGATTGATAAAACTTAGGTTTATCTGATCGTGGTTTTTGTAAAGATTTTAAATGTGAATTAATAGATTGATTATTATTATTATTTAAAAGAAGACTCACCTTTATTTGAATTTTCGTTAGACAAAAGTCTTGAAAAGAATTTGTCATTATTTTTAATTAGAAGAAAATCTCGTAAACATTGTGGACGGCAATCATTATCAACACCATTACTACTCACCATTAGATCAATGAACAATTGAGAATATCAAATTATATTGTCTTCTGCTTTTACCGACAATTCCAGCCCTATATACTTCACATATTTTTTTATATTAACGTCTATGAATATGTTTTGCACGTTATTCTCTATCAATTATAATATTTAAAAAAATTGATAACTAATCTAGAGTCTCATCTTGACACCTAACTCAGGACTCGACCCCGACATCTAACCTTGACATCCAATACCGAAATCGAGATTCAACATCAAAACTAAGACTCAATCTCAATTCCCGTCCCAGGACCTTATCCAACACTCGTTTCAAGACTCAGCACAACAGTCGAATTCTGACTCGAGATTCAATTCTGATCAGATTCGACCTCAGACCCAACTCAAAACTCGACACAGACATTCGAGTTTGACATTTATACTCGACACTGATCCTAGACCTGACTTCTAATATACCAAACTTAAATTCAACAAAACAATAATTGAAAAAAAAATATTGACTATCTAAAAAGTAATTAATTAATGCCAAAAAGTCCCATGCAACCATAATTTTCTACGTTGTTTACCAACCAATAGAAAATTTTGCCTTATTTGAACTAGTCTTAAGAACAAACCTTGTCACAATAAATACTCAAACTTTTTTTTTTATAATCGAAAAGTCACGTAATTTTGTCTAAATATCATATTAATATCTTTTTACGTAATTTAATCAATGTTGAGTGACTTTTTGTTTACCTCTGAAACGCAAGTAAACTTCAATGATTTTTTTGTTGCACAAAATAGTTTAATAACTTTAACGCAATATAATTAAAATTGATCCATGACCATTTACGAAATTATTTACGTAAATCTAATAGTTTTTATTCAAATTATATATTTATACTAAGAATATATAAAATATTTATAAATATTGAATTGCGCATTTAAGTATCGTTTTAACTTATTTAACGACAACATATCTAGTCTAGTCCCACAAAGTAGGGTCTGGAGAAGAAAAAGTGTGCACGGAGTTTAAGTACCGCTATCTTAGAAATAAAGAGTATGTTTCCAATAGATCTTTTGTCCAAGTTTATATGACTCATTTTTCTTTTTTAATTTGTCTCCAAAAAAATCACACGTTTCTATATTTAGTAATCATTTAACTTTAAAATGACCATTTTATCCTTATGAAATTACTGATATTTGTCACTTATTTTAGACTATAAATTTCAAAAATCTTTCTTTTTCAAAATTATGTGATAAGTCAAACTAACTTATATAAAATTGAACGGAGAAAATATAATTTTTTTCATAAACTTTTAAATTTTAAATTCATGTTATTTTATTTAGGTAGACTGAGTCAATGCTAAAGTAAATGCTCTTAACTATAAGTTGGTAAAGTAAATTAATTTTGTAATTGACAAATCAAATCTTTCACTTCATTTTGCATTTTAAATAATTAAATTGACTACACAATATCTTTGCCGTAAATGTTGACCTTTCCTAAATTAATTATTTTAATCTAATTGTGGCTCAATAAAATATGGCAATTATTTTCCCTTTTTCTTTTTTCATAAAATATTATTTCTTGAGATTAAATAAATAATTATAAAAATACAATTTTTTTAATTAGGAAAATGTAACATCATTTCGTTAAAATTTATTCTTGACAAATCACACTTAATTAAGTAGTAATTATATATATGGTCCTCTTAGAAACTATCCACTTGTATAATGATAATGACAAGTAAATTAATTGTCATAATTTTCGTTTTGAGAGTTAAATGATAGTATGAATTTGATTAATATTTTAAGATATATTTTTTCATCATATTAATATTAAAAAAATTATAAATAATACTACATATTAATGTAATCAAATTTATCTTTGAAAGTTAGTCAAATTAACTCTCGAAAAATGCACTACGACAACTAAAAGGAATAGAGGGGGTATAATAAACATTTGTAATTTTGTAATAAAATGAAATTTATGAAAGAAACTCTTTTCTTAAAAAAATAGTTATAATCTAAAACAAGACATAAATATGCGTCTAAACATAAAATGAATCTTTTTTAAAATTAAATTATTTCTAAATATAGAGATGATATTTTTCCGCTTAAAAAGGTGAGTCATAAAGAGAGGAACTAATATTCCCTCCGTCCCATTTTAGCTGTCACTATTTTCATTTTTAAAGTCAAATTATATATTTGACTAACATTTTAAGATATCTTTTTTTATATATATTAATATGAAAAAAATTAATATTAAATTAATTTAATCTAATTTAACTTGTCGGTCAAATTAACTTTCGAAATCTTTCTTGTCTTTGCAATCTTATAATTCAAAGATTCTTAACAAACTTTTAATTAACTAAAGGCACATAGTTTCCTTAACCATACAAAACACAAGTCAAAATAATTAATCTACTTTATGTGATTTAACCAATGTTGCAAAAGTCCACTTTGTACATTTAATTATTCCCTTTAAGTATCACAAAATTATTGTGTTTATTTGGCTCCCTTCCTATATTAAAAATAAATATTTAATTTTACTTATACATTTTAGCAAATTAAGAAACTTTTATTAAAAATAATAATAATTAAATTTAGAGTTTTAAAATACCATCAATAAGGATCGAATAAAATGAAACAGAGCAAGTTTTTTTTTCTTCACATAGTAGGTATTATTAATACCTAGATCTAGTATATATGTTTTTCAATTTTACCATTTAATTATCAAGGAATCCATCAACTTTCAATTCTACCTAACAGTTTGTGTCTTGTACACTGACAGTAATAATAAATTTTGTACAATGAATTAAATTAAGTTGACTTACAACACTTGGTAGCTCGATAATCATATCAAGCATAATATAAAAAGCTGTTCAGATTAGCTGATTAAAATAGTTGATAAGGATAGATTGCTAAATATTTTTTTAAGTAATTATAAAATGGAGAGACGATTAAAGTATATTTTTTTAAAAATCGTAAAAAGTTTGATCAAACTAAAAATATTTATAAGCTATAAAATCATAAAGTAGTGGTAAATAACATACTCCTTTTGTTCGCATCTACTTGTCCATCAATCAAAAATGAACGTTCACTTTTAGTTGTCATTTTAACGTATCAAGAAAAAAAATTATTTTTTTCTATTTTGCCCTCAACGTTAATTACTTAATCTTCAAAATTCAGTGGTTGAACCAGGTTTTTTAATAAGGGGTGTCAAATAAAAATATACATGTCATTACCAAGGATGAAACACATGGCTACAAGCAATTTTTGCAACTCATTAACCACTACATTAAAAATTTAGCTTATGTCAATAAAAGATGTCAATACTTGTATAAATATTTATAAAATCAAATTTTAACCTATATATACAATGTAATTTTTCGACGAAGGAGTGTCGCTTGATACCCCTCGACCAAGGGTTGCTCCGCCCCTACTTCAAATCATATTCCAAGACCTAAAGACTATACATCAATTATAATATAGATATTGTAGTAAAAAAAGTAATTGTTAATGCATTGAACTTGACCTCATATAGTATTAACTAACTAAATATTCGCTTCAGTGGCGGATTCAAGATTTTTTTACGGGGGTTCAAAATTTTAAGAAGTAGGCATACGAACTAATCGAAGAAGGTTCGACATCTATTATATATACATAAAAAACTATTTTTATCATATAAAAAAAGTATAATTTTTCATCAAAAAGAGTTCAAATGAACCCCTTGATTACTACGTGGCTCCGCCGCTGATTGACTTGATTGCTTTAATCAATCAAATACACTTTCAAACTTGGAATTAATACCATGCAAATTAATCTTACATGTTAGGTAACCTGCCCAAATCAATTGCAATAATTTCTCAAGCCAATTATCTACAAAATTTCTCTATAAATACTTACACTTTTCAATAACTTGTGCACAACACACTTTATTCTTCTCTATTTTTATTACAATTTTCCACTCTCTAAATTAGTCAAACTTTTGTGATGGCTAATAATTATTATTCAAAGATTAACACTATAGTTTTTATTTTTTTGCTTATCAACTTACTTATTGTAAGTTCATCAGCACAACTTTCAACTAATTTCTACTCAAAATCATGTCCTAAACTTTATCAAGTTGTGAAATCAACAGTACAATCAGCTATCAACAAGGAAACTCGTATGGGGGCTTCCCTTCTTCGACTTTTCTTCCACGATTGCTTCGTTAACGTAAAAATATCTCTACCATTTTCGTTTTATTTTCTCCGTTCTGAGTACTCTTTAACACGGTTTATGCATTGGTATAGTAAGATTATTTTGTTGTAGTTACTAGTAACGTTGAACAATATTTTATTGAAAAAAATTATGTAGGACACATTTCGTGGGTGTATTTTCTTTTTGTGTCTACTATACTAAAAATATATGTCTGATCATTCTCTGAAGCATTGAATTGACTCTTTGTGTGTCAAGTCAATACTGGACGAGTGAAAAATAAATGGAGGGAGTCCTAATTGTCTAAATTATTGGTCAATAATTTAACTTGATTTGTCAATGTTTAATTTCTTTTTTAGGGATGTGATGGATCACTGCTTCTTGATGACACATCAAGCTTCACAGGAGAAAAGAGGGCTGCTCCAAATGTGAATTCTGTTAGAGGTTTTGAAGTCATTGACAACATCAAATCTGCTGTAGAGAAAGCATGCCCCGGCATTGTGTCTTGTGCTGATGTTTTAGCTATTACTGCTCGTGATTCTGTTGTCATTGTAAGTCCTAACTTATGATCTTGGTGATCAGACCACTTAAAAATATTATCACACTCATGTCAGATTCTTTAAAAATGTGTTCTTTTTATAAGATTCGACAGGGATGTCAAATGGACAGGTTAACTAAATTTGACCATATCAAAATAGGTTGAAAAAAGTTCCTCGCGCTGAGTTGAACTGAAATGAGCTAAAAACTGAATTACAACCCAACCAATTCAATTCTTACTAGATTTTGAATTCTTTATTTTTTAAATAATTTTTTAAGTACCAAATAAAAACTCTTTCCTTATAAAACATAACTATATACAATATATTAAACTAAAAAAAATGTCTTCTTACAAATATTTACACAGATTCTCATGGTCAATCTAGATTACACTATAACAAACTGAGTTACTAAAATAAGCGAGTTATTAACCTGTTCAAATCTAAACTGGTTGGGCGAGTCATAATTTTACAACCTGATTTTGTTAATTTTAACTGATGCACATCCTACATATATTCAAAGAGTCCGAGTAATATAGATCCAAATATATATACACATTATCAAGTAAAACATTTATCTTATAATTATTTTTGTGACTTTTATATATATAATATGCAGCTTGGAGGGCCTAATTGGAATGTAAAATTGGGTAGAAGAGATTCAAGGACAGCAAGCCAAGGTGCTGCCAATAGCAGCATTCCACAGCCTACTTTTAACCTTAATAGACTCATCTCAAGTTTTAGTGCTGTTGGCCTTTCTACCAAGGATATGGTGGCCTTATCTGGTTTGTTCTTTTACCTAAAACTCCCTTGCTTTTTCTTTTTTTATAATGATGGTCGTGTCTGAATCAATTAACGTATATCTTAATTATTCCATTCAATACTACCTTTAATAAGTACTATAAGTTATATTGTGTAACTCTATCCAACAGAGGCGAAGCCAAGATCAGCAATTTGGGGATTTTTTTTATCTATTGAATTCGTCTGAACCTATGAGCCTCACTTAGCTCCGCCTCTGCTATCCAACAAAACTTATTAACCAATTGAAAATAAACCATCCATTTAACCACTTTTGTTTATGATGAGATTTGAACCTTTAACTTTTCATAATTACCCTTCTAAAAAAAGAGAGAGAAAAATAAATACTCTCTTCGTCCCATTTTATGTCAGAACTTTTGACTTGGCACGATGTTTAAGAAAAAAAAGAAAGATTTTGAAATTTGTGATCTAAAATCATTCGTAAATATATTTGTGTGGCTGAGAATCATTTCATTAAGGGTAAAAGAAAAAATTACAAAAAATCGATTATATTAATCTCAATTCCCTAATTATAGTATTAAAAAAATCACATAATAACAAACTTTTACCCTGAAAAAACAGAGGAAATTCATACAATAAAAATTTAATTGTTTCAATATTTTTATTTTTTTTTCAACAGGTGCTCACACAATTGGACAAGCAAGATGCACATCTTTTAGGGCACGTATATACAATGAGACCAACATAGACTCATCATTTGCAAGAACAAGGCAAAATAGTTGTCCAAGAAACTCCGGGTCAGGTGACAACAACTTAGCACCACTCGATATTCAGACACCTTCGAAATTTGATAACAATTATTTCAAGAACTTAGTAAATAAAAAGGGTCTTCTACATTCCGATCAGCAATTGTTCAATGGTGGATCAACTGATTCGATCGTTACTTCTTACAACAATAATCCTAGTAGTTTCAACTCTGATTTTGTAACTGCTATGATTAAGATGGGTGATATTCGTCCACTTACTGGATCTAATGGTGAAATCAGGAAGAATTGTCGTAGGAGAAATTAATTAAGAGTTGATCTATTGGTATTAAGTGTGTGTGTGTGTTTTAAGTGTGGAAAATGACTACTTTGAGATGTGTCATTTTATTTTATTTTACTCTATAGTTTTTAGTCAAAGTTTTCTTTCTTTATGATATGCATTATCAAGATGTATGTTAAAGCATTGTATTTTTATCATTATTGAAATATTATGAATAACTTAGAACATCCTTTTTGCTAGTTTATCATATTGGTAAATTAATTTCGCCTCAATTGATAATTAAACACTCTAACTTTGAGGATATCTGTTTATACATCGCGTGAACTATCTCGATTGAACGAAAGGCAAATCCAGAATGCACCACTAAATAAAAGAAGGAAAAAATGTATCAAGGGGAAATTGATTCACCATTTAATTACATTCTTGTAGCATAGATACTTATATACAATATTATACTTAGAAAATATATACATTAAATATTTAATTTCACGAAGAGATCACGGGTTCACCTGTTCCATATTTTGCCTATAAATTCGTGTTAAGATCGAATAATAAGGTCTCATGTAAAAGTTAACAAAACAAATTTCGAAAGACCATGAATTTCAACGTGATCCATGTCAATATATATCACTTAAATCCTTTATTCACTTATAAGAACCACACACATATTAATTTTCCAATTTTTTTAATTGATGGGTGTTCAATCTACCTACAAATTAATACAAACAATTCTTTTATTATATTGGACTGCAGAATTAATAAATAAATAAGAAATAAGAATATTAATTCTAAACTGTGGTGGTACTTCTCATCCATGTATTTTTTTTTTAAAATAAAAAATAAACTCAAAGTTCAAGTAAAGAAAATAAATGGAAAAATAAAAGACAAATATATATTATCAAATTTACCTTGTGCAATACTCATTACAATTACAACAATAAAAAGAAAAGGGAAAAATTATCTTGACATATTTGGTCCCTGGAATATTAATCAACATAAACTTAGAGCTAGGAAATTATAATTAAAAAAAAAACATTTCACACACTTCACACCATTAATTCAAATTAAAACTATTCAAAAGTTGAATGATTTTTTTATTATAAAAAAAAGTTTAGTAACTTTAGTGCAATAAAGTAAAAGTTGAGTGACCAATTATGAAACTAACTGCCTGTCGATCACTTTATATTCCCTGAAGCGCGAATCCTAAGAAAGGACAACAATAGTTTCTTCACTTTCTTCATAGAATAGTAGCTAACTCGAAAGCGCTTGAATTTATTCTCATGCATGGATGTTGGCGAATTAGCAATTGACACGTGGGGATTGCTTTGAAATTTCGATAGATTGGAAGTATACGCGAATAGTGGCAAAGAAGCCATGGAGAATGATGATGAACGAGACGATGAAGGAGATAGGGAAGCAATTGATGACGAAGAAGTGATTCTGTTGGAGAAAATCGAGTGATAAAACTTAGGTTTATTTGGTCGTAGTTTTTGCAAAGATTTTAAATGCGAATTAATAGATTGATTATTATGGTAAGAAGGTGGAGGAGTAAGTGGAGGATTTGATAAAGTTGAATTTTCAAATTTATGTTTAGGGGTACCTGGTTGAGATTCCCAATGAAATGGAATTGAACTAGATGAAGAAGATCCTCCGTAGTAATAAAACCTAAAAGACGATTCACCTTTATTCGAATTTTCCTTAGACAAAAGTCTCGAAAAGAATTTATCATCGTCTTTAATGAGAAGAAAATCTTGTAAATACTGTGGACGACGATCACTGTCAGCATTAATATCACCAGTCATCACCATTTGAATTCCAGACTAATCGCGATTATCAAAGATATATTGTCTTCTCTTTCAATCGATAAATCACTCTCTATCCAAGGACTTGTGATGTTTATAGAAGAGATTGATTGAAAACAACATTTTAACAAATTATGTGTGTGTTGATTTATTTAATAATTAAACTAATTTAAGTAAGGCATGGTCCATTTTGTTGTGAGTTAATTAGTTAGAATGTCATGTACTTTTAGTTAAATGAAATTTAATATAGTTGGCAAGTAGCTATAACTAGTAAAGCAATATGTTAGTTAAATGAATTTAATTTTAGAAAAAAATGTTGATATATATTTAAATTAAAGTTGACTTACTCAACAGTAGGAGTGTACATACGTCAGGTTGGTCGAGGAGATTGAGATTTGGTCGGAGGGTAAGGATATGTGTTATTTTTTTTAAAATAAAAAACTTCATCATCAATCTATCACCAGATAACTCGTAGTTAATTTATATTATAAAATGTCTTCCATAAAAACAATCAATCAAAGATGGAAAAAAAAAATTAGTCATACCAAGTTGTTAAAACTTCATCATTAAGGAAATTACATGATTAAGATAAGCACATAAGTAATTTTACTTTTATTTTTATTTTATTTTTTTTCATGAACTTAACAGGAATTATTATGTCAGTGTAAGTATTTAATTAATATAGTACTCACTCCATTTTAATTTATTTATCTATTTTTAATTTGATACGAAATTTAAAATAATATTTTTTTTGACTTTACGAAAGTAGACACAGGCAAGGCATATCTCGATGAATCAGTTGTTTCACCACATCGTGTATAAGGGGAATCGAACCCCCTCTATTGCTAGCGGGCATATGTATAATGTACTATTTCGATCCAGCGACAAATAAATTAAAACGGAGAGTGTAGTACATCTCTAAATCAATATCTTGTCTTTTTTTGCATGAAATAGATTGAAATTAAGACATAATTTAAAATCAAATTGATTTGAAATTATAATTATTTACGCATGCAATTTGGATCACTAAAGTTTTACATTAAAAAAATGAGAATCTCATACAATAACAATAACATTTCTCAGTAAAAAAATGAGAATCTCGTAATTTGAAAAAATTATCACAAAAACTTTTTTAATTCTTAAAATCATACCAAATAAACAAATTACTCATAACAACATGTAATACACCAACAAAAGATCTTTCATAAAAATATATCATTTATAAATTAAACTTTAGTTCAATAAAAGAAAATTAAACATGAGTTATAACGAAATTATTCTTTAATACAATCCTCCCAAACAATACAGATAATTTCTTCACATTTAACATTTATTTTTCAATCAAATGATAGAGAAAACAAATAATTATTACTTTTAAGACATGACAAAAATAAATTTCTATATTGAAAATTATATAAAAAGTTATTTATTTTAGGATCAGATTAAATTTAGATTCAGAATATCATAAAATAGACTATAAAATTCACAATAAATGTTATGAGAGTTCGACTGAATTCAATATTTTTAACTCAAAATTTTATATTTATACTAAAAAATTTAATTAATATATAAAAATAATGTACCATGAACCAAGCTAGTAAAGAGGAAAAAATTATGATTCGAAACTCATAAACTTAAAATATTTATTGTGCTTTTATTGACTAGGCCTTATAGTATTAAATTTCACGTGTTACTTAACAAGTTGTTAGAGCTTCCTCATCAAGGGAAATAAACAACTTTTATAAATTATAAACAATTGATTAGTAATTGTATAATATAAATAACATAATTATTTGTACCTAATTTCTGCTAAAGATTAATTAGAATCCCTAATTTCTGCTTCTTCCTTTTTTTGCATGAACTCGTTAGTATGAGGGTTTGGAGGTTGTGGATTAGATTAGAAAGTTAACAGGTAGTTGAATATTATCTCGTTTTTTAACTGAATCAGATTTGGTGGGAGTGTGGAGCATCGTGTTTGTCGTGTAAACTCATAGTATTAGTTTTTTTTCACGTAACTTCTTGCTTTTGATATCTGTTATGTGTTGTTATCTATTGTGTTTCAGTTATCACATTATTTCGTTGTCGTTACTGTTCTTTTTTATAAATGCTATGTAGTGTCCTCTTTATCAGTTGTCATGTTTTCCTTACTGTCATATTTTCTTTTTTTCATAATTATTTTAACTTATTGCAGTTGAGTCGAGGACCTTTTGAAAGAAATTTCTCGATCTGTATACGATATGAATAAAGTTTATGTACACTCTAACTTTCTTATAACTTAATTGTGAAATTATAAACGTTCAATTTAGTTAGTTGTATCTCTTATGTCACCAATCTCTATCTATTGATCGGCCTTGTCTTTTTTTATTAAATTACTATTAATAGAAAATTATCCACTACTTAAACATGCTTGGCCAGAAAATTTTCTTTTAATTTTCCATGTTTATTAAATATTTAAAAAAAATATTATCTCTAGAAAAATAAATTACCTAAAAAATAAATTAAAAAAAGGACTTTTCTAAAAATAAGGAAAAACAATGTGTGTGTATTCTTGAAACAATAATATTTTTATTTATTTATTAAATACTATCAAATAAAAAGTAAAAATATATGCAATTAACTAAAAGTAAAAATATCAACTTTTAAGACTTATTTGAAATCAATTAGTTAGACATGACACATCAATTAGAAGAATCTAAAACCAAATACATTAACTATATATGCAAAATTAGTATTTTAAAAGAAAAAAATATTACTTGCTCAACATGTTATGCTTTTTAAATTACCAGGGACATCTCTTTCAATTCATGAACATTGAGGACGTATTAACAAAATTAAGTCTAACCCATTTAACTCGTTCAATTCATTAAAGTTTGGGTGGGTTAATAATCTGTCCATTTATTAGTTTAACTCATCTCAACTCAATTCATTTCAATCCATTTAGAAATGGATTGACATGCAACCCGAATTGACTCGAGAGAGATCTTATTAAAATATTTTTATAATTTTTTTAATTTGATATATTGTATATAGACATAATAAAGAAAAAGATAATTTAATTAAGTATTAAAATATTGAAAAAAATAAATAAAATAAGTAAAACTTAGTAAAACTTGAATTGGGTTGGGTCTTGACCCACTCTATAATCCGTTACACAACTCGCCCAATTGTCATCCCTATTCCCTAGTATTAACATACCGCTGGGAAGTAGGGGCGGCTGCTAGAGTTGATTTGGATTGGATACAAAAAATTCGATTTGAATTTTTGATTTTTGGATTGAAAAATTAGAATCTGCTAAATTCAATCCAAATAAGTTTGGATTGAATTATTTTTTTTCAAATATGATTTTGTAATAATTATTTTAGATATTTTCTGTCATGATCCGATAATGGACCAAGGCTCAAGGATCATAAATCACAAATAAAACAGTAATATCAACTTTATAGAATGTTAAATTAATATTCAAGACCTGGTGTCGCAAGTATAAAAGAGCATCTAAATTGGTATTGAAATGAAGTAAATACATCAAAGTCTCAGATTAAAAATAAAGACTACCAAGTACTGCAAGGTAACATTTAATGGGAACTTGAGACCCTGAGCCTCACCACTAAATAGAAGTAGAACCATTGTATGATTAGCAATCAATTAGGCGATGCTCACCATTTTTCATGTGCATCAACTCATGAATTTCTCGTCGATATGATTTTCGATCAATTTTTACACAATTTTTTTTAATAGAATTATCCATTATAATGTGGGAAAGACTTTCAATAACCTCGGCCTAATGTGGAACACCTTTATCATCTCGAGGCCTTTTAACGTAAATTAGGCAATTCTGTCTATTTTTCATGTGTGACATCCATGAATTTTTTTTATATGACTTTCATTCAGTTTTTTCTTGAGACCTTTATAAAACCTTTCATAATGATCCGGAGAAGAATTTCAATAGTCCTGGCTTGATCCGCATATTATTTTTTAGTATTTAGGGGCCACTCAACAGGAATTAGACAATTTTTTTATTTTCGTGTACGTTAGCTCATAGATTTTTGTGGTACAATTTCTGATAATTTTTTCTGCGAAATCTTTGTATAATAGCCCATAATGACCTGAAGAAGAATTTCAATACCCTCGAGCTGATCTGCGGGACATTTTTTAGCATTTAGGAACCACTCAATAGGAATTAGAAATTTTTATATTTTTCATGTGTGTTAGCCCATGAATTATATTTGTGTGGTATGACTTTTGATCAATTTTTCAATGAAATCTTTGCAAAACAATCAATAATGACCCAGAGAAGAATTTCATTAACCTCGGCCTGATTTGCAGGGTGTTATTTAGCATTTAGGGGGTCATTGGACAAGAATTAAGTGATTTTTTCCATTTTCGTGTGTGATAGTCTATGATTTTTTTTGGTGATAGGACTTCCGATCTATTTTTTCATCAACCCTTTACAAAGCCATGTATAATGACTTGCGAAAGAATTTCAATAGCCTCACCTGATCCATGGGACATTTTTTAGCATTTACGGACCGCTCATAAAAATTAGACAATTTTTTTTTTAAAATTTTTGTGTGCGTTAGCTGACTGATTTTTTTGGTGGTACGAATTTTGATCAATTTTTTCGTGAAACCTTTACAAAATCATGTGTAATGACTTGGAGAAGAAATTCAATACCCGCAACATGATTTGCGGGATGCTTTTTTACCATTTAGGGGGTACTCAATAGAAATTAAGTGATTTTCTTCATTTTTCATGTGTGTAAGATCATGAATTAGTAGTATGACTTCTGATTATTTTTTTCATGAAATCTTTACCAGATCGTCCATAATGACCCGAGGAAGAAATCTAATAGCCTTGACATTATTTGTGGGGTGTGTTTAAGCATTTGGGGACCACTCGATAGGAATTGAGCAATTTTCTTCATTTGTTTTGTGTGTTAGCTCAAGAATTTTTTTGTGATGACTTTCGATCAATTTTTCTGCAAAACTTTTAGAGAATCGTCCTTAATGACCTGAGGAAGAATCCCAACTGCCTCGGCTTGATCCACCAGTAGCGTTTAGGGGCCACTCAATAGTAATTATGCGATTTTCTTTATTTTTCATGTGTGTTAGCCCATGATTTTTTTGTGGTATGAATTTCGATCAAATTTTTTCTCGAAAACCTTTAAAGAACCATCCAAATGACCCATGGAAAAGTTTCAATAACCTCGACCTTAATTGCGGGATGTTTTTCAGCATTTAAGGGTCGCTCAACATGAATTAAACGATTTTCTCTGATTTTCACATGTGTTAAACAATGAATTTTTTTGGTGATATGACTTTCACTCAATATTTTCATGAAACCTTTTCAGAACTGTCTGTAATAATTAGATAAAGAATTTCAATAGTCTTGACCTAATCCGCAAGGCATTTTTAAAATTTAGGGGCGTTGAACAGGAATTAGGCGATTTTCTCCGTCTTTCGGGTGTGTTAGCCCATGAATTTTTTTATGATATGATGTTGGTCAATTTTTTTGCAAAATCTTTAAAAAATCATACATAATGACCTGGGTGAAGAATTCCAATAGTCTCAACCTAATCCACGGGATATTTTTTAGCATTTAGGGGTCACTAGACAAGAATTAGTTAATTTTTTCTATTTTTCATGTGTGTGTTAGCTCATGAACTTTTTTTGGTGGTATGCCTTCTAGTCTATTTTTCTGCGAGATTTTTACAAAACCGTCCATACTGATCCTTAGAAACAATTCCAATAGCCTATTATTTTTCGTACAGTCATAAATATCTAAATCACGATATTAAAATATTGAATTAATTTAATTCAATCTAATTTCTTAGTCAAGCCAAATATTCTCAAAAAGTAAAATATAATTATTAAGAAAAAAATATAAAATTAAATTATTTCTTAGTATAATAAAGTGATATTTTTTTTAGATGAAGTAAAAAGAAAAAAGTATTACATAAAACGAGATAAAAAAAAATATACTTATGTCATTTTCAATTATCTTCATAATTATATAGGCCCCATAAGAATTCTTCGTACTATCAAATTATTGCACCTAAATCTTGCTAAAAGAGAAACCAAATCTTGCTAAATTTTAAAAGTATTATAATTTCAAGTTAACTATTTATATCTTTTATTAATTTTTCTAATATAAATATAACGTACGAACAAAAATCATTATTTCTCGTGAACCAATACCTTAATAGCTAGATCCGTCACTAATTCTAATTACTCTCATCTGTCAATTTTTTTTTCACTTTCTTAAACTCCTTTTCCTCTTTCAAAACTCCAGGAAACTATACTTAGCAACGTGTCATACCTCGATTGTCATTTTTGTCTATTGTACATATTACTAAGGGGTCTAAAAATGTCTACTAGTGCACCACACTACACTTGGCTCTTAATCAACGAATCATTTGCTAGAATTTCTTATAAAGATAAGTCATATTTTGAAAGATGTCCATCGAAAATTCTTTTTCATTTTAACATCTTTATTATGAGTAGAAACAATTTAACTTTATAATTTTTATTTTATCCTTAACGAAATGATTTACAACCACATAAAACATCTGAAAAATGTTCTACACAAAAAGTTTCAAAAATCTTCATTTTCTTCTCAAATACGTATCACGTCAAGTCAAACAATGCCACTTAAAATAGTATGGACGGAATATTAGCCAATCACGAACCACCAACATCATTATTATCCTCCTCTCTAATCCATTTACGTGTCAACTTATTAGACGTCCGTACAAAATCTAAAAAATTATTTTTGAGTCATCTTGAACTTTTTGAAACTTTTGGACATTTTCAAAAAGTCACTTATTACTTGCATTATTGACACTCCACAAATATACTATAAAAACAAACTAATTTATTCTTAATTAAGAGCTAAGCAATTAATAGGCAAATGGTATATATCCTCTATTTATTCTTGAATAAAATGCATGTGTTATTATTACTATTATTATATGTTTTATTTCTTGGTTTTGATTAATTTTGATGTTGTAGGGAGTACTTTGTGAAGATATGTGATATGGATGATAATGAGCTCGAAGGTATTTATCAAATACTGAAATTTTATGTCGTGGATTTTTTCTTTCTTTTTTTGTTGATATCAGATATTAATATTGAGATTCTGGTTAATTTAAGTTCTCATTTTCAATGTTTTAATTTGAAATATCTGATTAAGGATTAAAAAAAAGTAATCCTTGTTGGTGAATTTCTTGGTTTTGATTAATTTTGATGTTGTAGGGAATACTTTATGAAGATACATGACATGGATGATAATGAGCTCGAAGGTATTTATCAAATACTGAAATTTCATGTTGTCGATCTCTTTTTTTTTTATTGACGTTGAATATTAATATTGAGATCTTGGTTAATTTAAGTACTCATTTTCAATATTTTAATTCAAAATATTTGATTAAGGATTTAAAAAAAAAAGTAATCCTTGTTGGTGAATTTCTTGGTTTTGATTAATTTTGATGTTGTAGGGAGTATTTTGTGAAGATACATGACATGGATGATAATGAGCTCGAAGGTATTTATCAAATACTGAAATTTTATGTTATTGATCTTCTTCTTTCTTTTTTTGTTGACATCAGATATTAATATTGAAATCCTGGTTAATTTAAGTTCTTATTTTTAATGTTTTAATTCGAAATATTTGATTAACGATTAAAAAAAAGTAATCCTTATTGGTGAATTTCATGGTTTTGCTCTAAACTTATGAAGTCTATGTGAGTATAAGGGGTGGAAGGGAATTTATCCAAACCTATAAATTAATTTTTAATTTTTTATTTGGATAATAAATATTGAACTTTTAGTGAAAATTCATTTTTTTGCTAGAGATGGGGTAAATCTTACGAAAGATATTTGATTACAAGATTTATAGAGAATTCTTTAAAGTTTATATAAGGTGTATCAAAAATATTCAACAAACTAACAAAGATTCGATAAACTCTTCAATTAGGAGCACATAAACTAACAGAGATTTGTGTGTATATTACATGAGAAGATTTCAAATTATTAGCATGAAATATCAAGACTAAAGAATGTTTATTATGATAATCGAAGCAATTAATTAATGAGTTAATAAAATTCTTCCTTCATCCCATATTGGATGGATATCTTATTAAAAATAATTATCTTATATTATTTGATCACTTATTAAATCAGAATAAAATTAATTAATTATTTTAATTTTATCCCTACAATTAATGTGGCCTTTGAATGTGGACAATTCCCATACTAGCTATTTCTATTTCTATATATATTTTCTAACTTATTTTTACGTGCATTGATATGAACAAAGGATAAAATAATAAAAATTGATCAATTTATTAATAATTTTTTAATTATCATGTAAAATAGAAAGAATCAATTGACAATAAAGAATTTGTTTCAATGCCAACCTAACTAATCATTAAGACTATTCAAGAGTTTAACCAGATGTCTCGAGTTCGAGTCCGCTTGTGTACGGAGTTGTCATTAAGTCCGCTTGTTTGGACATGGAATTGTTATAAAATTTTAAAATTTTTACTTGAAATTGGATTCTAAAATTTTCCACAATTCGAAAAATTGTAAAAAAATTATTTTAATTTTAAATTACTAATAATAATTCAAAAAATATCTCCAATTAGTATTCATGTCCAAATACAACACAAATTTTCAAAATAAAAACAAATGCTACTTTTTTCATCACAATGATACACTAAATTAAAAATGAAAAAACTACAAATTAGTTAGAGATTTTGTCTATAAATAGAAATTTTGGAAGCTAATTTATGACGAAATTTTATTGTTTAGCAACAGAATTTTTCATCGCGCGCTATGGATGACCGGAGAAGTATTTCAAGGACTAAATAGGAAACTTTATTCTTCCATGGTTATGTGGAGGCAAGTCACATAGAATTGGCTATTGTTAGTGTCTTTAAATTTGATATTTCATTACTCGTTCTATTGTATTGTATTATTAGTTTAAATATTATATTTATTTTGATTGTTATTTAAATTTTATTATATCATATTATTTAAATTCATCATTAGATAAGGAATGATCTCATTGTTACCTTAATATTTTCTTTTCATTTTGTCTTTATTTATTATTTAATATTTCTCTTGTATTCTTCACCCTATCTTTTTATAAAGCTAGCTTCTATCTTGTATCCTAATTTTTTTTATAGGTTTATCATCAAATTATAAATGTGTGACTTTATGTAATGAAGAAAAATGATCCAATTTATCTAAATATTCAATAATTTTAGGGTCAATTACAATGCATGGCCGTTCAGCCAAAGTAATTACCAAAAAAATAGTTGTTCGTTGTATAGACATGTATAATCAGTGTAGATTTCATGTATATATATAATCAACCTATATTCATTTTTTGAGTGTATCGTAATGTATATTCAGTGTATAATGCATGTATAAGTAATCTACATTGTATAGTCAATGTATACTTTCTATAACTTTTAGCAAGTTATATTGTATAGTGATGTATATTTTCTTCGATTTTGAGCTATTTTTTTATGTAATTAAAAGAGGGTTATCTTTATTATAAATTAATTAGTTTGTTATATATATTTGAAATTATAATAGCAATGGGGTCAAAAATTTAACATCGTTAGACATCGTAAATATTTAAAATATCAAATCGATCTGAAAATAAAGTTGGTTAATGAGATACGTACTATATTGTATTAGTGATAAAAATAACATAACTAGACAAACATATGGTATGTATTTACATTATACAACTATAGTTTGAAAAAATTACAATTTATAGCTATAATGAGGGTTTTGTTGCTATAGCTAGGGTTTTGTTGCTATTCTCTCTCGATTCTCTTCCTCTCTCTCTCCTTTCTCCTCTCTCTCTGCAATTTCTTGTCTAGATATACATAGTCAATTCGACAGATATACATATACAATTCGCCTCTCTAACCTATCTCGCTCGCCTCTCTCCCCCCTCTCCCAATCTCGCTTGCCAGATATACAAATACATATGTATATTAGTTACACATATATAATTATTTGACAGATATACACATACAATTTGACAAAAAAACATATACAATTCGCCTCTCTCCTCCCTCTCTCGATCTCGCTCGCCTCTCTCGATCTCGCTCGCCTCTCTCCTCCCCTCCAGGTCATATAGCCGAGGTTATATCAAGTAATTATATAAAATATAACTATTTGATCATATTAAATTTTAAGTCTAGACTATTTATGAAAATTTCCCTCGAAGATAATAGGAAAGTGATTTAAGTTTAACAGGAAAGGAAGCTACATTAAGTTTAAAATATAAAAAAAAAGTTTAATTTAAACATTTAAAAGTAATAAATTGAATCAAAGAGAATTCCTATTAAACAAATTTCTTTTTTTATATTATTCTATTCTAAGTCCTAGACAGGAAGAGATGAAATTGAGGAGTACTCGTCTAGTTTTTTTTGTTTTTTTTTTTTAGAAATTATTATTATTATTATTATTATTATTCAATTTTAATATTACATATTATTTCTTTCGCTTCAACTATTGTATTATTTATTGTTGCTGGCACTTTTTTCTTCAAATTCTTTCTTCACTATTGTATTTACTTTATATATTTGGTCTTTATTATTATTATTATTATCCTATCTTATTTTTATTTTAATATTACACATTATTTCTTTTGCTTTAATCATTATATTATATGTTATATTGTTATTATTATTTTTTCCAAATTCTTTTTTCATTACTCTATTTAATTTACATATATATTTAGTCTTTATGATACCCTTTACTTAAATTAAAAATTTATCAAAAATGAATTTCTTTACTTTCACAAGACAAGAATTAGACTACGTACATGCATCATTTCTTCAGATTTCATTTATAACATTACACAAAATCAAAATATATTATAAAATTAAATAATATTTTAATATATTTAATATAATTTTAATTTAAAATCACTTTTTTCCTTTTTTGTCTTTTTATTTAGGAATAAATTAGTACTAGATGCTCTTGATTCCCAATGTTTATTTTTTTGGTTTTTTCTGAAGACAAATGTCTGCTCGTTTCCCGAGACACCTACCACGTGTCAGATATTATGTTTTAAAATATTTTTTTTCTGCAAAAAAAAAATAAAAAAATAAAATCAGATTATAAATCTCAAACTTTCTCTTTTTCCTTCTATGCTTCGCATCCTTCCGGAAGCTTCATTGTTTGTCCAATAGGTAAATTTCTTTTGATTAATCTGTAGAGGCGAATTCAAAATTTTAAATAGAAGTTTCCGCATAAAAAGATGAAATTTGAACAAAAAGGAAGAAGTAAAAAGTAGGTATAGGGGAAAAAGTTGAAAATGATATGTGGCCAAATGGAACTGTTTGAGTTTATGAGTTTTTGAATTTTAGGATTGGATAGAGAGTTGGGTTAAAATTATTGAGTTTTGTTGAATTATTGGGTAGATCTGCTCATGGTAATTTGCATGTTGGATTTGGGTTCCATTTTGCATATATATTTCTAATGAATTAGTTGTTGCTTGTTGTTATGAATGTTTGAGGATTGTTAAGGGATTTGTATTTGTATGGAATATTTTGTCTTGTGGGTATTTTGCTTGGATGCATCAATGTTGGATGTTGGATGCAGGAGATTTTTTGATCTTGGCATATGATGTATTTCTCACCTTAACAGTTGCCTTTCTTTGGGTGAAGGGGAGGCTTGACGTAATCGGTAAAGTTGTTGTAATGTGATTGGGAGGTCATGGGTGTGAGTCGTGGAGACAATTTCTTGCAGAATTATAGGGTAAAATTGTGTACAATAGACCTTTGTCACATATTGGGAGCTTAGTGCGTTGGGCTGCCTTTTGCCTTTCTCTGGGGTGTTAGGTTAGTGGGTGAGTTGATAAGGGTCTATCTTTGAGGTTGGTAGATGCAGGCCTAGAATTTGACATTTATGGATTTCGAATTATACATCTTTAATGGATCTCCTAACACAAATATAGGGTTTAAGCAAAAGCTAAGGAATTTGTACGAACCGTTGTCTGTAACTCTGCCCCTGTGCAGGAAGGGTATTTCCAAGAAATATTTCTTTGTCTAAATGTGCAATTCACAATTTGATCTGAGAAGTATATTTCATGTTTCATTAGCTCGTATTTTACATTTGAAGTTTCTGCATCGTTTGTTTTGTTTGGTGAAAGTAAAAAAAGGATGATGAAATTTCTTTTTGTTGCTCAACGTATACATATTAGTTAGTATGCCAGTCCAGGATAATTTGAAAATCTTGTAGATCCGAATATGAAACGACTAAAACTAGCTACATTTCTGATATGATGATTTAAACTTTTGTTCAATGTGATGGAACATGATGCCCCTTTAGTTTGATTTCTATAGTTTTTAAGGAAGAAATCAAAAACTTGGAACACTTTTTAGTTGCAGCTGTATTCTCAAGGTAGAGAGTGTCAAAAGTTAAAAAGCATTATTCATCTTGATATACTTCTCTTGTTTTTTCGCCTGTATCTTTTACTTTCAATTTGCACATCATTTTTCATAGTTATCGATTCTTTCCTAACGCAATATTTGTTAAGCTTGCATGAAATTACCTGACTGTCCGTCCTTTTTTTTTCTGTTGACATCCAGTGCTTGTGACATTTAGGAAGGCAATATAATTGTGATGCAGAAGGATGGGATTTTACTACAGTGATTACCTATTGGAGGCTTCAGAATCTCCGTATGCATCGATATTAGTCTGCTTCATCCTTAGTGATCTCAATTATGCAGCTCACAGCACACTAAACTTCTCGTGCCTGATGAACAATGAAGCCACAACCCTTAAACACCCTGTCATGCTGAAGCACAGTCTTGTTGGAGCTGGTTGAGCTCTGCAACAAGGCCTCTCCTGCCTGCTAAAAACGAGTATCATATCAGCAGGAGAAAGTAAGTTTAGTGGTTACTAGAGTTGTTGGTTCAAATGGAGAAGAAAGGAAATGTACTGATGCAAAAATATGATTTGGGGAGATTATTAGGTCAAGGCAACTTTGCTAAGGTTTATTATGGAAGAAATCTTGAAACAGGACAGAGCGTAGCCGTCAAGGTAATTGACAAAGAGAAGGTTCTTAAGGCCGGACTGATGGAACAGACTAAGAGAGAGATATCTGTTATGGCATTGGTTGAACACCCAAATGTTCTACAGTTATATGAGGTCATGGCAACTAAATCTAAGATTTACTTAGTCATTGAACATGCCAAAGGTGGTGAGCTTTTCGCAAAATTGGCAAAGGGGAGGCTCAAGGAAAAATTAGCTAGGAAGTACTTTCAGCAGTTGATTAGTGCTGTTGATTGTTGCCACAACCGAGATGTTTATCACCGTGATCTGAAACCCGAAAATGTGCTTCTAGATGAGAATGGAAATCTCAAGGTATCAGACTTTGGATTAAGCGCCTTGGCCGAGTCTAAGAGGCAGGATGGCTTACTCCACACAACATGTGGAACCCCAGCTTATGTTGCACCAGAGGTGATTAGCAGAAAAGGATATGACGGTGCTAAAGCTGATATCTGGTCTTGTGGGGTTATCTTATTTGTTTTGTTGGCCGGTTATCTTCCATTCCAAGACAAAAATCTTATGGAGATGTATAGGAAGATAAGGAAGGCTGAATTCAAATTCCCTAATTGGTTCCCACCAGAAGTGCGGAAATTACTTTCTAGGATCCTTGATCCAAACCCTCGTACTAGGATTTCCATAGCAAAGATAAAGGAAAGCTCTTGGTTCAAGAAAGATTTGCATTCCAGAAATGCAGTAACCAAAGTAGAAGAGAAGGAAAAGTGTAGCCTAGATGCCGACCCTATTAGTGAAGATCATACACATAACAGTATTTCTCCCTCCGTGTCAAAGCTAGAGTTGCCAAAGCCAACAAATCTGAATGCATTTGATATAATCTCTCTTTCAAGTGGATTTGACTTGTCTGGTTTATTCATAACAAAGGATCAGAAGGAAAACTTGCAATTCATTTCGGTGAAGCCTGCCTCTTCTATCATGTCCAAACTTGAGGAAGTTGGCAGGAATCTAAAGCTGGACGTAGTGAAGAAAGAAGCTGGATTAATGAGATTAGAGGGATCGGGTGAAGGTAGATACGGGACTCTGTCCATTGATGCTGGAATATTTGAAATTACTCCGTCCTTTCACTTGATTGAGCTAAAAAAGTCGTATGGTGATAAGGTGGAATATCAAAAGATGCTGAGACAAGTTATAAGACCTGCTCTGGAGGAAATTGTTTGGGCTTGGCAAGGCGAGCAGCCAACTAATCATTAGTAGAGGACACTAAAAAGAGCTTCTGATCTCGTGACATTTACGCTGTAAGTTGATCTCACTTTAGTATCAGTATTTAACATTCAACTTGTCTGTTTGGTTTCCAGTTGTATTTGTCGATTTACTATGTATCAGCCTGTTTTAGGCCACCCGTCTAAGCTTAACAGAGACAACCTATTTTGTTAAATTTCCAAGTTCCTTTGCTCAGCTTATATTGCTTGTAATTCATGAGTAATCTACAGTTTTCTGCTTTCTGTGGCAAAGGAGACTAAACTGGTGATTTATAATATTTTGTTCGTGTTTGCGGCTTGTTGTATTTCGAAGGAACAGGTGACTTGCAACATTTTGTGGTGATAGTGACTTGAGTAATAGTGCTTCATTCATGTCTTTGCATAAGACATTCTCTCAGTTGAGTATCATCTTTTTGTAAGGAACCAAGTTGTACTTTGACTTTTTTCTTTACAATAATAAAAACTACATCACTATTTCAAGCAAGCTCGGATTGGCTATATGAATCCAAACTAATCATGTTTGTTGCACCTTCTTCCCTTCTATCTACTTTTTGCTAGATGTGCACTTAATTTAAGATATTGTAGGGTTTTAAGAGATTAACTTTCTGTCTTGTGATTTTGGTCTATTTTGTCCTCTTTTAACACCTTCCATCACCATGGGCTTTCACACTTACAAAAACCGCGTATCTAGAGGTTGACACAGACATGACTAAACTATCGTTATGAACCTTAACTTTGGTTAAACAATGTTGTGTGTGTAAATCCCTTTAGCTCAGGGACTATTTTGCTTGCTCTAGTTTGAATTTGTGTATTCCACAAGAAACAAAAAAGAAAGACATGTTAACATGTTGGCACACAATGCATTAACTTTATCTTAACAATACATTTTTATCTTAGTGTCACAAATTAAAGTGATGGCTGTTCTGAGCACTAATTTGTCTGCTAGAGTTTCTTCTTGTTCATATTGTGGCCTTAAGATAAATGTTGTTTTAATTCAAGTATTTTTTTTTTGTAATCTTTCGTCAATATTTAACTCACCTTTGATTTTTCTTTTGAAAAGGCTAGTTGTTTGAATTATCAACGACAATAACATATTAGTGTAGTCTCACCAGTAGGGTCTGAGAAGAGTGAAATATATATAGATTTTACGTCTACTTCTGTGGACATACAGAGGTGGTTTTCAAGAGACTCTCGGCTCAAGAAATATTTGTGAACTCGTAAATAATTTATAATTTCTCTGCGTGAGGCGAATTTTGAGATGTTTGAAGATGATTTTAAATATTTTGAAGAAAAAAAATTTCTCTTCTGATATTTAGTCACCCTTCCCATTACTTGTTTCTGCCTCTAATTTGGATGGGAGATATTTTGTAGGCCAAATGAAGAATTTAGTATTTTGGCAAAAATAACATTGCAGTAGACAAATTGAAGTAGAATTCTCAATAGATTATATTAAAACAAATCTTGATACAATGAGTTGAATCAATAGAGATCACAAGGATCTTACTTAAAATTATAAAAAAAAAACACCAATTAATGCTTGATGACTTCTGCCAGAATACGTATAATTTAGAACTGAATATGCAAAGAAGATTAAAGCCAAGAAGATGATGAAAATTATTGAGGCAAGGTGACTAAAATATCAATAGCAGCTTGGTGGGGGTGGAGGTGAACTATAAGTGGGGGATTGCTTGTACTTTGTAGGTGGCAGAGGTGAGGCATATGTGGGAGTTTGCTTGTAGTAGTTTGTTGTTGGTGGTGGTGAATTGTAAGTTCTAGGCAATGATTTGTTGAAATATTTTGGGTGGAGGAGATTTTAGTAAGATGGAGAGGGCTTGTAGTATGGTGGAGGAGGTGAGTTGTTGTAGGTTGGTGACTTCTCGACGTACTTTGGTGGAGGTGGAGGGGATTTGTAGTAAGATGGAGAGGGCTTGTAGTATGGTGGAGGAGGTGACTTGTAGTAGGTTGGTGACTTCTCGACGTACTTTGGTGGAGGTGGAGGGGACTTGTAGTAAGATGGAGATGGCTTGTAGTATGGTGGAGGAGGTGACTTGTAGTAAACTGGTGATTTCTCGACGTACTTTGGTGGAGGTGGAGGAGATTTGTAGTAAGATAAAGAAGGCTTGTAGTATGGTGGTGGGGGCGACTTATAGTAAGCTGGTGATTTCTCAACATACTTTGGTGGAGGTGGGGGAGATTTGTAGTAAGCTGGTGACTTCTCGACATACTTTGGTGGGGGTGGAGGAGATGTGTAGTAAGATGGAGACGGCTTGTAGTATGGTGGAGGAGGTGACTTGTAGTAAGCTGGTGATTTCTCGACGTACTTTGGTGGGGGTGGAGGAGATTTGTAGTAAGATGGAGACGGTTTGTAGTATGGTGGAGGGGGTGAGTTGTAGTAAGCTGGTGATTTCTCGACGTACTTTGGTGGGGGTGGAGGAGATTTGTAGTAAGATGGCGAGGGCTTGTAGTATGGTGGAGGAGGTGACTTGTAGTAAGCTGGTGATTTCTCCACGTTCTTTGGTGGAGGTGGAGGAGATTTGTAGTAAGATGGAGATGGCTTGTAGTATGGTGGAGGGGGCGACTTGTAGTAAGCTGGTGATTTCTCAACGTACTTTGGTGGGGGTGGAGGAGATTTCTTGACATACTTTGGTGGAGGTGGAGGTGGAGGAGATTTGTAGTAAGATGGAGACGACTTGTAGTATGGTGGAGGGGGCGACTTGTAGTAAGCTGGTGATTTCTCGACGTACTTTGGTGGAGGTGAAGGAGATTTGTAGTAAGATGGAGAAGGCTTGTAGTACGGTGGTGGGGGTGACTTGTAAACTGGTGATTTCTCGACGTACTTTGGTGGAGGTGGAGGAGATTTGTAGTAAGATGGAGATGGCTTGTAGTATGGTGGAGGGGACGACTTGTAGTAAGTTGGTGATTTCTCGACGTACTTTGAAGGAGAGGGAGAAGTGTAACCATAAGAGTAATCAGCAACAACAGTGCTGGCTACTAAGCAAATTGCCAAAGTAAATGCAAGTAGAGGCCATTGCCCCAAATACCCAAAGCTTCCCATTTTTGTTTTTGCAATCTAACACTTGTTTTTGTATAGTTAAGGACCTCTTCTTTTATATAGCAAAATGAAAAACTTTTTTATATACATTTTTGAAATGGCTTCATGGTAGCCCACTAAGATAATACAAAAGTCAAAATAAAGACTTAGTTCTTTGATTACTTAGTGGAAGGCATTTTCTTCATGACAAAAAAAGAAGAGGCTAAAAAGATAATCAAAATGACAAATGTTTATGATTGCAAAAATAGAAGAAAGTCTTTTGAAACATCCAATACAAAAGAACTGAATCTGAAAATACCCAAACTTACCATACACAATATGTGGAAAAGAAATAAAACAATACAAAAAACATTTAAGTATAGTCTATGCACTTGCGATAGAACGTATTTTCAAGAAATCATCAAACGAAATATCCTGATAGAATTAGTTAAGATACACACAAACTGATCCTGATACCACCGTTATGATATTTTCATCTCAATTACCTATACCAGGGCTTGGAATATCTTCATGTTGTCTATAGAAATTATCATCTCCATCATAATCTTCTTTAGCCTTGATATTATTATTACTATTATTATCCTCTGAAAATATTCCTTCAAATTTCTTGGGCTTTGTATCACCACTTGTCATTGGGCTGGCCCAGCCCATTACAGATTGTCCAACAACAACTACCAACCATAAGAACAAGACTATGAATAATAATAAACTGGATTTTGTTTTTTTTCTACCAGCCATTTTTTAAAAAATCTATTGAAGAAGAAGTAGAGAAGAGAATGTTTTTCTTTAGAGGTGAACTAATACATATATGTGTTATGTTAATATATGTTAATCATTGTAATTTTGAATAAAAAATGAACATGCTAACTTGGTAATTATGTTATATTAGAGACATATATTATGTTAGTGAATCATTACATAACCTTTTGTGACCACCACACTTTATTTATTGCTCATCTCATGTAGGTTGATGATTCATGTCTCTTGTGTTTTCATCCACTTGTATTATGATATAATCGTGATTTGACCAATATATCCAAATCACCTTTCGTGCATCTCCACTAATTTCACAGGATACTTGCCACCTCCCACCAGCAACAGATATCAAGCAACTCTATTCACCAAGATTAGGACAGATGGAAGGAATCATCTAGTGTTTTGTGGGTCTCTCGAGTCTCAACCACTATCATAAAATATAACTGGCATAGTGAAGTATAATTATAAAGTATGACTGTTATAAAGAGATCTGATGGTAATTGGAGCAGAAATCATGGGCAAAATTGGTAAAAACCAGCTGCAGTGTAGCTTATTCAGTTTCCACAAATAATACATACATCAACCAGCTACTGTATATCATATAAACAGGATCAACTCGAACGAAAGTAAGCACTAAATTCGCGTCAAAATTTATACAGACACAAGACACGTCCTCTGTATCGCGTCAAAGATCGTAGTTCAAGGGCATTCTTTCTCATAAACTTCAGCAGCATATTTCCAGTTCATGACTTTCCATATATTCTTTAGGTAATCTGGTTTCACATTTTTGTACTGCGTTATGCAATTAAATTAGTCGGTCCAATATAAAGGATTTTGCAAGCAAACTGACATCTTTAGTCAATGTATCAATACCAAAGAGTACTAATACCTATCACGATTTACTGGAAACATGGGGAAAGTCGATTGATCTTAGCCGAAAAAGCCGAGATATGTATAAAATTGCAGAAACTCATTGCATCACATGGAAAGTTCTTATAGCATGGTATCATGTTTAGGCTATTAGAGCTGAACAGAATGGTAATTATACCTGCAAGTAATATGCATGTTCCCAAACATCAATGCCCAAAAGAGGAACCAAGTTTGTTCCTTTAATGACCAAAGGATCCTGCAGAGAAAAGTAGAAAGCTATCATATGCAACCTTGACTAGCATCAATCTGTATGTCGAGAAACATGTACTTTCTAATGCAGCCCTATCATATAAACAATAGATATAGAATAAAGAACACCAAGACTTGAACAGTGCACAAGCCCACGCCTCATGGTGCAGATTACTGATGCATATATATACGTGATCAACGAAAATTCCAAATAAATAAAGGAACTAGTTAACCCGATTTCACTAATCTAAGAGGAAACTGAAATTTGGAGAACTGGTGGCCTCATGGAATTAGGATCTGAACATGCGAAGCAGGGGCAGTGAGAAAATATACAATTAGATTCTGTTATGAGTTGCTGAATGATTCAATAAAAGTGGAGGTCCAGCCACATGGAAAATTTATTTGAAAAGATAAAGAGCTCCAGCAAAAATGCCTGTTTTTAATCAGGAACTTTTTATGCAATGAATCTCCAGCAGAAATGACTGTTTGCTTTGATAATGGCAAATGAACACACCTCACTCAAGATAGTCTACAAACTAGGGGTATGGACATATGCAGTAGATGCTTTGCATTCAAATTGTTGAAGAACACCATCACATCCTTTCTTGTATTGCAATTATACATAGAGTTAATAAATGCATTATTTTTGCTAATACAATCTACCAAACCCCTTAGGGACTTAGCACAATAAGATATAAAGACGCTCAAATACTTCATTTTTTTTAACAGGGCAAAATGTAAAATATATAATGATTTTGACATCTTGATGGGCTTCACTAAATTTTTACATAGCCAAAAGGGGCTTTAGACCTTTAATATGTGGCTTTGAAACACATATTATCATCTTTACCACAAAACATTTAAAAATTAATGACAAGGAGTGACAATTAGGACTGCAGTTCATAAACACTAGCGATTAACAGTCTTGTGCCTTTTCTTTCCCTTTTTGTCTGTTGCTTCATAATCATTGAGTGGCAACATAGGTGGAAATACGAATAAACTACCAAATCAACTTCAATAATCAAAGAAGAAGCTTAACTATCAAATAGTTTATCAATGCATGGTAAGATACCTGATTTGAGGTGGTTTCAATCACTAGGCGCTTCAGTTCTTTGTCCACACCAAGCCACTGCATACATAAAAGGAAATGTAACAAAGAAACAGAAGGCATGATACAGAACCAGAATCTTAGAGACCAAAAACTCGATCAAATTGCCATCCTTCCTTTCGGAGGAGTTAAAAAATACTTTGACGGCCACCATTAAAGAACCAATGTTAAGAAAATAAAATTCTAGGAAAGAAGCAAAAAGTGCAGACTTACCACCCAACCAGAACCCTGTAAAGCAGCACCTTCTGCATTCATCGTTTGTATTACAGCTTCAAGAGAGCCAAAGTTAGTGTCTATGGCAGAGCCAAGAGAACCCTTTGGAGGTTCACCACCACCATCCTGCGATTCATATAGATTTCAAATTATCCACTTGCAAAGTCAAACAATACAAATATCTGAGGAAGTAAGCTTACGCGAGTAGGGGCAAGGTTCTTCCAGAAAATTGAGTGATTAATATGACCTGCATGAAAGAACAGCCAAGAAAATTAATTTGAATGAAAGAGCACTATACTTCAAAGGGAAGGAGCAATATATTTCTGACAAGTCATAGCATGACATATGAAATGGCTTCACCAAGACACGAAAGATCATACTACAGATTACCACTACAAGTACAAAAACCAAGGCAGGTCCAGGCTGATCACGATACAACAGTTGATATTTAAGTTGAGTTCATGCAAAATCATAAATCCACACAGTTTCTTTTGTGAAAATTTAATTCTGTCATATTTTTTTCATACTTCAATACCTCATTTTCCAGTACAATGTGAATCCAACTCTTGCAAATTTATGCAACAACAACCAGTTAATATCAACCAATCATGTACATCCGCATCCCAAACTCATTAGTATCCGCAATACAGATCCTCTGTATCCATTTAGTATTCATATAATTCATAACAGTTGGACCATTCTCACACTTCCCTACCTAACTTCACCATCCTTCTTTATGCCAACAATTTGTGCTTTCCAACGTTCAAACATAGCTAATACAATACCAATCAAACATCACATTTCGAGAACCATAACGACCGAAACTATGAAAATAAACAGAAATCTTATAAAACCTACTAACTGAAGCCGGTCAGCGGCAAATAAAATCAGCAATTGACTATCTCAAAAACCATTTTTATGGCGAAAAGTGTTTCCCTACAAAATATTTTCCTAGAACACTAACTTGACGTTGTTTGCAACAAATTTTAGTGATAGAAAAATAAACTGCAATCACAGATATCTACCGGCACGTGTGTACATAAGCAGCAAAAGAATTAAAAAAAACCACATCGAAAGAGAGGAAAAAGTGGACCTCCGCCATTGAACTTGATAGCACTCTGCAATTTAGCTACAGTAGGAGAATCGCCCTTGTTAATTGCATCATGGAGCTGTTCAAGGGCTTTATTGTAATTTGTGATGTAAGTCTGATGATGTTTCTGGTGATGTAGCTGCATGATTTCACCGCTAATTGCAGGTTCTAATGCTCCATAATCATAAGGGAGATCGGGTAGAGAGAAAGTCTGTACGTAACGGAGTTGTTGCCGGAACCCTAACACTCCGGCGAAGGTCTTTTTGGTCATTAGGGTTGGAAGAGCCATTGTTGATTCGTGGTGAAGAAGATGATAGTGTCAATCTACAGAGTCTTTTTATAGGTTCGACGGGTGAAAAGATGGCTCGTTGTTTTTACGCCACGTCTCAATGGTTTGATTAGTTCAACTTGATACCTCTCTAGTTGACCAATTCGATTTAATAACACGATTGATCTTGCAACATGACTGAAATACTCTTAAAAAGTTTTGACATTTTATTAAGATTTACATGCTCCTACAAGAATTTGAGACCATTTTCTATGTCATATGGTAGATCGAGAATATTTAATGTCAATAGTTCAGAAATGAAATTAATAATTTGCACCAAGTTAAAGGATGTTTTAAATACTTTTCTCGAATAACTAATCCATGAATACTAAAACTTATATGAAATAATCAATTTACTCATAACTAATAATTTGCATCAAGTTATGATATACTATACTTTTTATGAAATTTTTAAATAATATATATTATTCATTTGTATTAATTTATATAACACCGATAGAATTCAAGAGTCAACTAGATTTCTTATATCTTCTAAATATTTTAGCTATTAATTATTGTGATTTATAATAACTTTCATGTCATTTTCAAATAACATATGTTACTTCCTTTGTTTCGATTTATGTGACACCAATAAATTTTTTTGAATGTCTTTTAAGTTAAAAGTTTTAACTATCTTGAATTATTAATTGTTATGAAATATAGTATATTTTTAACATAATTTTTGAATGATATGTTATTTTCTTTGTCCCATTTATGCGGTATTGATAGAATTTCAAAAAACGTTGTCTTTCAATTTTAAATTTGTTTATTATTGCGACTTATAATACCTTTTTACGACATTTCAAATAATATTTTTTACGTAATTTTTAAATATATAATAATTTTAAAAAATAAGACACAAATTTAATGTTAATACAAGTCTTAAACTGTATAATCTTGTAATTTTTTCATAATTTAAATGAACGTAACCCAAAATGACCAAAAATAGCCCCCGAAAAGTCTAAATATCTTAATTTACTAATTGTTGTAATTTATAATACTTTTCACATAATCTTTAAATATATGATAAATTTTTAAAACAAGATGAACGACGAAAATAGCTCCCGAAAACCAAGCTGACAGCACAACGACCAGCGGTTTGGCCACTTCTACATATGGAGATGTAGATAGAAGAGAGAAATAAAGATGATAATATATAAAGAAAGTTCGAATCTCTCAGTCATGCTTGAACATCAAGATCAAAAAGTTTAGCAAATAGTTGCATACAAATTGAGAGAATTGCATAACTGCTTGTCAGCTCATGGCGTTATTCATCTTAATATGCAGCAGATTTATCTATTTTGACATTTCAATATCTGAGTATGTTGACATTTCATTTTCAAGATACTCAGAAACATACCATTCAATTCTTCAACTGTTCATTAGCTGCTGTCACCCATGCATCATAGATTTCATCTGAAAACAGCACAAAGTGTACCTGCAATTATGACAAAGAAAAGATATGCTCAAATACATTCTATTTTCAGAATAAAAATGGTTTTGGTAACACTGTTGTAGTTAAAGAGAAGTACAAAAGGAGCTTATCAGTTTAAATTTGAAACAGCATTAAAAATCATTTGCAGGGTGAAAAGGGTATTTTGACCTGCTCTTGATATGTAGATTGTGAAGGTATGTCCACTGTAAAATCAGATATAAAAAACTCAACCACAGAGGACAACAGGGATTCAAATGGGGAAGAAGGTTGCAGCTGTGTTCTAAATGTTTCTCATGTGAAATAAATCATCTCTTCCAACGCTGAAGTTGCAGACCAGATTTGGCCCCTAGAGGTTAGCTCAATTGGGAAAGGTTGAGAAACTTAGGTCTTGTGCCACGGTTTGAACGCTGCGCCAAGCAAACTAACTTTGGTATTTAAGAGGAGAAGGATAGAGGAGCGCGCCCATAATCCCCAAGTTCCGTAAAGGGATCGATCAAAGACGGGATTTCTTAGTCATAAAAAAGAGTTACCGGCCAGATTTGGCAACTAATATTTAAAGGAATCAGGTGGCCTATGTTAAAGAATAGAGAGCTGTTGGCATGCCAGAATAACACTGTAGGTACTGTAGACAGAAAAAATGGTGGGAAATGATACCTGCTTGAGCACAGTAGATTGTGTCGAAGGAGAGAAACAAAACATGCTTTGAAGGAACCTGCAATTCTGTCGAGAAAGTCTATATGAACTGCCGAACTTTTCTTTTTCTTTTTTTTTTTGGGTGCAAAGACCATATCTAGATGATGCTGAATCTCTCATAAATATCATGGAATCCTTGTAACAAGAGGAAGGAGATTATTTTGTTTCTATTGAAATGTAATACTATGGTTTATGCACAATCTTTAGTGATGATTATATATGACATTGTTACCTTTCTCAACAACAATGAAAATGTGTGCCGGAAAAAGAAAAAAAAAGTCTAAAGGACATCTTCTAATGAAAACATCTTGACTTCAAACTAAGTGGTAGTCTATATATCCGATCCACCAAGAATCCCTTTCATATACCAGTGAAACACGAAAAATCCCTCAGCAAGTTCATCTAAGAATGATATCAGGTGATTTCAGAAATCATTTTCAAAGAAGAATTGAGAAAAGATATTTCACTTTTACTGGGTACCCAGATTTGGATTAGTCAAAATAGAACCACGATCAAAGTAATTCTACTAAGCAAGAACGACCAGAGTAGTTATTCAAGCAATTACAGTGTTTCATCAATTAGATATGGCTCTTTTATATTGCTAGCTGTCAAGTCCAGTACGCGAGAAATAATAGCATTCAAGTTACCGGAGACAACTCGTACCACATGACATTTAAATGGCAACACTATTCACACTATGCTTCAATTAGTTATTAAATTCTTCATCTCAATCAGAGCATTATGCAGTAAAGGACCTACAGAATAGGATTCCATGAATTTCAACAAGTTCAATCCTCCAGAGAAACAAGCCAACAGACACCAACAGGGGCTTTTCACTAGTAAGTTTTTCGCAGGCAAAAACCACAAGTTTATTTTAAGTAGCATTTCAAGAGCTTCTTATTGGACTTTTCTGTTCTCATTGTTTACATACAAAATAGATTTGGCAAAGATAGCCATCTTCATTCCAGAACTAGAAAACTTTTCATGTATAGACTAAAAGAGAATGTTGTCCCCATGTGCCTTTTGTAACTTTAATCGAAAAGAAAAAGAGATTCAGAACTTTGAATCATGGGCAAATTAACTCCAAAATATTAGGAGCGTTTTCTACACTTCTTTATATTTTTCTGTAAGAATACTGTATGGCAAGTGAAGATGCTTTGGCTGTTCTATGAAGGGCCTGAGCCTCTTTACAAATCATTATACACAATCACTTTCTTGGGCACTATCTCGACGCAAGTAATTTTCTATCTATATTTATCAACAAAAAGGAAAAATAAAAGAGAAAACTAGAAAAAAGGGACCAACATACTATCAGAAACTGTGGAGCAACATTTACCATAATCAATATTCTGCTTCAGACGAACAATTTCACCAAAATAAGATACGAACACTATGAAGTATTTTATAGTCTCAACAAATATGTGACCTATATTGGCAACCAAGTTCTGACTGAGCAACCAAAATCATAAGCAGATAATACCTCTTTGAGGTCACTGCCAAATTCTTTGACAGTAGATATAGCAACAGTGGCAGCTTCATCGTAAGGATATCTGTTAAGTACAAAAAAATGAAGATTAAGCAGAGGCAACCGACCATAGCAGGTAAGTTTATATATTGTTCCTAAACAGTGATCATACTGCAAATCTTATTTCCTAGCTCACTAACATGCAAACAAGTTAGCACAGGTAGTACTCATAAAATGGAAGTTCCAAATGATCATATGCACCATGTGGCAATATTTAAAAGCCGGTAGCCTAGGAAAGGTGTAAACATAGTTATATTTAAAAGGTTAGTTCTGTGATATGCTCAAACTGAGGACTATTAAATGAATCTTCTCATTCAACAGTCAACGTAAATTACCAGGATATAGAAATTTATGAATGCAGAATTTAGTGCATGACACACAATGAAATGAACAGAAAAAGGAATTGACTACATACTTTTATGTGACAATTTGTGCCAAGAAAAATAAGGGTTGGCTAATTTTTAGGTGGTGAGATGAAAAAAGAAAGATGCAGAAGACAGAATTAGTAAGCTTGAATTGTGATAATAACAAAACAATTGGATTAATTTCTAAATGTAAGTTCACTATAGCAACATTTTTCACTTTAGTCAGCCCCCCTACAGAACATTTAAAAAAAAAAAAAGACAACCATTATCTAGGTAATTAAATGTCAGATAACGCAGCAAACTCATTTTGTAGTAGTCATATTCTTCATTCATCCTCAATAGCTGGCGGATTATTTAGCTTTGAGAAGTAACCATTACAAGCATAACTTAATCAGCTCAAGTTCCTATAAGCTTGAAATGCATGGGTAATAGCAATCCATGTGTACTCACCCAAAGACCCCACATGATATGGCAGGAAAAGCAATATACTGAATGTTGTTCTCTTTTGCCACACGCAGGCTATTTCTGCAGTATAATTAAAAGAAAAGAGGATCAAATAAGGTATGACAACAAAAACAATTTACGAGAAATACTAAACAATCATCTACAAACCTATATGCATTTGTCAAAGAGGCTTTAGGATTTGGGTTAGCATCATATACTGGTCCAACAGTGTGGATTACGTGAGAAGCTGGCAATCTGAAACCTCTGCAATATTTTACCACCACAATGTAAGTTTACAGACAACATACTACAAAAACATATCATTCTAATGCATTGACCAAAGACTGAGCACATACGGGGTAATCCTTGCTTCTCCTGTTGGGCAGCGAACTCCGGGATGTACCTCTTGTACTTTATAGCATGCATCTCGTAATTCTGGACCAGCAGCTCGATGTATGGCTAGAAATTGGGAAAAAATGAAATTAGACTACATAGATCATAGAAAATAAGCAGCACTTCAGCAGTAATCTAGAGAATTACCTCCATCAGCACCACCACCACCTAACATTCTCTCATTCGCAGGATTGACCTATAAAAAAAATGGTGCAAAGATAAAGGCCACAATCAAACACAATATCATGAAGGATAGACCGAATCAAATATATCATAAGCCCCAAAGACGGGTCATAAGCAGAACTGAAAATATCGTCAGCTTAATAAAGAAGGTCTATTGGATATTTTATTTCTGAAGATACATAGGGGTTCTGTGTTGCTCTTTTATTGTGCTTGAAATTGTATATAGTTCATCAGAAATGTATCCAAAGTACTACTGATATTTACAAATGAGTAAATCTGAAATCAAGCTGAATACAAAGTTAAAGTTAATAATATTCAGTTAGGTAAGCTGTTGACATAGCCAACCTGCTTTGTTTCATTATCTGATCTTCAACTTCTTCTCAATGAATGATTAAATTTCTCTACGAAACATAACATATAAGAATGCAGTTGAAGACTTAAACATCGTAACATATTATACACTTCAAAGCATAATCCTCATTTCAAGATCAAAAAGGCTCTTGGGCAACTTAGCAGCATTTGAAATTCATTTCAAAACCAGGCACACGCACATGGCACATAGAAATACAATAGACCGCTAGCACCGCTCTATTGGGCCCTGAATCTGGCAGTGAATTCTTTTGGATTGTGTCTGCTCCTTAGTTGTAGCCTAGCTTTTGTACATGAACAGACACTTCCGTTTTTCATGCAAATGTTTGTTATGCATCTTCTTGATGCCTTAAAACGACAGCTGGTACCAGAACAAGTGAGACCATTCCAGCTTCGACATTAAATTCTAAAATCGAATCGGACAAAATATTCAAAGCTCTTACAAATTCAGTTTGTTTTTTACATAGAACCAGCCCAGTGTCTAATCAATCACTCAAACCCAAATTTGTTGAATTAACTATGTGAATTTGTATTTATTCTGCTCAAGGTTACCAAGATCAAGAAATACTGGTCGGAACTCAAGAATTTGGTAACTGAGCTCAGGAGCAGAGGTTGAGAAGTTTCAGTCAAATGGAAAAAATCCAGAGGTAGAAAGAGGGAAAGCATTGTAGTTCTTCACAGCCATACAAAATGTACATAGAATATATTTAGACAAACAGATTTACAAGCTAAAGCTTAGGTAGGTGGTAGTAACTGCTCCCTAATAATATGAGCTAACAACCTAAATAACCTAACAAATCCACTGCCTCCTTTTTACCGTTGGCCTTATAACAACACCCTTCCTAGAGATTACCATTGTTCCAAAGGATTATAATGTAATCAGGGAAACTCCACTTTTCCACCAAGATTTTATTGGAACTGTTGAAAAGTTATTCCTTGGAAAGGTTTCCTATCTGTATGAAAGAATACATCTCTAACAAGCTTTCAATAGTTTGTTTCCAAGACTAAATACATTGACACGATTTATAATTACACAGATATTATGAACAAAGGAGGAGTCAGCACTGTAGTTACGGTTTCTACAGAACCAATGCTTAGGTTCAAACCCTTTATTTGCATTAAAATTTCATTTAATATGTACATATAAATAACCTATTCAAAACCCAATAAGCAAATAATTGTAATCCAGAACCCAAAAACCAAAAATCTTCATTCCACCTCTGCTTATGTTATATTTAAGACGACAAAATTCAAAAGTCTTACCACATAAATGTTATGTTATGTAACGTTTAAGATTGCAAGTTCCAAAAGTATTTCTTCCACATAAATTGAAACACAAAGAATTTACCTATTTCAACAAACAAACAAAAAAACCACCTCTGCAAACAAACAAAATTTTGAAAAACTGAAAAAATAAATCTACTAATTCATCAAACAAAAGCCACCTGAGTTTACACTTTGATTGAATAGCAATAAGATACTCTTTTAGTTTTGAATCAGATAGTACACCTGGGTTCATAACATCCTTTAACAAAAATGTTTAGTTAGAACATTTTAAAATTACAAATGATTCAGCTAAATATAAAGTAGAAATCAACAACAACACAACATCCTTTAACCAAAAATTTTAGTTAGAACATTTTATAATTAGAAATGATTCAGATAAATATAAACTAGAAATCATCATCAACAACAACACACAGGATGTAAGCAAGTGCAGAAACTCCAAAACAAGTGCAGCAAGAGACAGTAATACACATTGAAAAATTCAAACTAGGAATGATTCAGCTTAATTCTTCAATCGCATACATAAAAGGCAGAAACACTTAATACTTACAATAGCGTCAGAGGATCCATCAATGGACCACCGAGTAATATCACCCTTCAGAATCTTCAACAAACTCGCCGGACTTAACTGAAACGTAACTGAATCTCCTCCGTTTCCACCTCCGCTAGCCATGGTTGAAACGCCGGCGATACTCGATCTTCTGCCCCGTACGACGGCGACAGACTGCGGAGTAACGGAAATGACGGAAATAGGCCCGAGGAGAGTGTGAATGGCAGTAGTAGGGTTCAGGAAATTTCGAGGGGTATTAAGGGAAGAGAAATATCGTAAGAGCGTTGAACTCATTTGTCTACTTGACTTGGACTTTGGACTTTGGAGTCCAAATATTTGAATGAACAAAATAAATATCGTTAAATTATGTGAAATTGAATAAAAATATTTTATTTTGGACTTTGGAGTCCAAATATTTGAATGAACAAAATAAATATCGTTAAATTATGCGAAATTGAATAAAAATATTTTTAAAAATTGTGATATTTTTATCACTTTTGTTTTGGTCAATCAGTGTGGATATTAGAATTAATACTAATATTGTTATGACCCCCTAGTAGGTTAATAAATAGTAGCACCCAGGGGTGCTCGAGTATCATACTGTCTAAAGGTCACATTCCGGCTCGAATAGGAGTTAGTGTTTGGTACACTTCTTGCAAAGGATGTTTCTGACATGTCTATCATTAGCATGTTTTGTACAAAATACGGTGAAGTTACAAAAACTTTTACATCACCAAGACGCCCTTCCTTCAATCCTTCTTTGGCCATGAGATTAGCTATCTGGTTCTGCTCTTTGTACACGTGACGTAGCTCTCATGCTGTCAATCTGCTCAACAATGACCTGCAATCAGAGATTAGTTTATCATAAAGGGGTATACCTTTGACTATACCTTCCAATGTTTTATTTTTATGATAAAATTATTTGACAATTTTATCTCGATAAGATTCACTTCTGATTTTCATTGTTCTTATTTATTGTTTCAATTATTCTTGTTAGCAAGTCATTTAACACCATAGACATAACATTGAAATGTATTTAATTCTTGAATATAATTTTAATTGTCATTTTGGATCATTGATTTAAAGATACACAATATCAACTCAAAATTCATATTCATACTTCCTTTTGTGCCAAAGTACAAATTGATATTGTCACGTGAGTTTTGAATTCTACAGGTAAAACTCTAGCTAGGTCTATAATTATTATCATGATGTTTTACCTGTAAAATTTAAAACTACATGATAGTGACTATATATTGAAAAGTTATCAGCACACGCTATATCAGCGAAAGCCTAGAATTGAGCTCCTTCAAAAGTTTGTCCAAATTGCCAATTAGGTGGTGCAACATTGTTGCTTGTGATTGTCCTTCCATCACTTGTGGTCACTTGAAATGAAAGACTTTGGCCATTGAGATATGAATTGCTTTGCCAATTTTGGCCCCAATTTCTTGACATTAATTGCCATCCATTTTTAGAACCTTTAATAGAAATTGAATGAACATCACCAGCACCACCAACATTAGTCACCAAAATCAAGTTGTAATAAGAGTGGCCATTTATTGTAAACCTTATTCCTCCCTTCTTCATGCAAGGTACCCTATCAAAAACCAATACAAAATCCACATATCAACAAATAGAAATTAATTATAATAAGTTATAAGTGTTAATTATATGCACTACCTTAAACAATTACAAGTGTTATATTATCTCCTTTGAGATTCGACTAATTTAAAGTAGAGTCAGAATGTCACACATTGGAGGAGACCAAAAATGATATTCCCGTGTTTTTACTTGAAACGTAAGGATGGAGGAATAGTTGTTACTTCATCATAAGGTGATGTTATTTTCTTTTTAGTCTATCTCAACGAAAATATTACTCCCTCTGCCCCATTTTATATGACTTACTTTTCTTTTTAGTCAGTCCCAAAAAGAATGATACAATTTATATTTAGTAACAATTTAATTTTAAAATGCTTGTTTTATCCTTAGTGAAATGATTTTTAGCCACAAAAATATCTGACTTATTTTAGACTACAAGCTTCAAAAGTCTTTCCTTCTTTCTTAAACTATATGTCAAGTCAAAGCAATTCATATAAGTTGGGACGAAGGAGTATATTTTTGTATTTGAATATTATTTAATTTTATTTCCTCAGCCCCAATTTATGTGATAATGGACTTCAATCTCTAAAAATTATAATTAAACAATGTAAATTATATCATAACAACAATAACTTACTCAATGAAATTTCACAAGTGGAATCTGGAGAAGACAAAATATACGCAGATCTTCCCACTATCTCATAATGAACTTAAATTTTCTTATAAGAGAGTGAAATATTCACGTCTCATTATATTTAAATTAAGTTATGCTCAGTCAAATATCGTCACGAAGTTAAAGTTTACCTTCTGAAAGATATTGGGACAATACCAGCTTTATATTGTGCAATTTTCAAGAAGGCAGGTTGTGCCAAATCAAAATGTTGTAAAGGAGGATTGCACCAACCACCATTATTGCTAGATAATGATGGATTTGGAGGACAAAAATTTGTTGCAGTGACAGTAATGGTTCCTGCTTGACACAATTTGGCACCATTATTGTTGCATTTGAGTTGGTAGCAAGCACCACATGTCAAGCCATTGTTGAATAGGGTTGTACTTAATGCTGCTGTGTTTGTACCATAACCTTGGTTGTATAAATTACCATATCCACAAGCACCCCCTACATTTTTTTTGAACCATTAGTACCATTTACAAGGACTTTTTAGAATAATGTACTTTGGTATTCATGAGTCACTAGTTATACATTATCACAACAATATATTCGGTGTGTTTTTATACGTAGAATTTGGAGAGTATGCAGAATTTATGTATTTCTATTTTTTAGAGTTGATAGAGAGACTACTTCTGATAGGCCTTTAGCTTACAATAATTATAAGTTTGACTGGACCCTAATTTGGATTGGAAAATCTCATTTAAGAAGTAAAGTATGCTTCCTAGAAACGACTTTATTTTTAGAACTTGAATGCATTACCTCTAATTATAAATGAAGAAATATTTATCATTATATCGTTGTAATTATTAATTAGAAGTACTCATTGTTTGGTTGGGAGAGTATGTAGAATTTATTTCTACCTTTGAGAGCCGGCGAAGACTGTATCTGATAGGCCTTTGGCTTACTATAGATTCAACCAGACCCTGATTTTGGTCGGAATATCTCATTTGAGAAGTAAAGTGCGTTTCCTATCAGAAACGACTTTGTTTTCAGAACTTGAACATAACACCTCTGATTATAAATGAAGAAACATTTATCATTCTACCATAATATTGTTGCAAATTAGTATAATTAGAAGTACTCATTGTATGGTTAGGAGAATAAAAAAACCTACTTTGGAGGTAAAACCAATTTCTATTAAAGGGGATTCTATTTTGAGGATTTAGACTTGAAACTTCTGATTAAGTATAGATGTATACTTACCGCTTCATCCCACATTTTTTATTGCATAATAAGTAATTTCTCTGTTCTAATTTACGTGATATTATTTAACTTGACATGAAATTTAAGGAAAAACGACTTTTGAGACTTATGATATGAAACGAAGTCATAGACATACCCATTGTACCAGATGCATCACCCCCTCCATAAAGAGTTGCATGAGCACTTTGCCATCCTCCATTATCACCAAAACTCCCATTGAAACACAAGCTTATGAAGATGAAAAGAAGAGAAAAAATGGAAAATGTTGAGGGAGGATAATAAACAGCCATTATAATTGTTGTTGATGAAGAAGAAGTAATTAATGTTAGAGAAAGGATTAGAAAGTACTAATTAATTAATTAATTAGTGGGAGCAGCTAGCTAATATATATAGTTGAGGGGCTATGGAGAAGCTAATAAGGTATTTAAGTTATATATATTGATAATGTATTTTTTCGATTCAAATATTTGATACTTTTCATTTTTCGAGAATTAATTTGATTGATTCATCTTTAGATGTAAATATAAGATTAGATTAATTTAATTTACTATTCGATAATATAGTAAAAAGTACTATAAATTACAATTTATTTTATATTAATTATATGATGAAAACAAAATACCATGCAATTTAAATCTCAAAAAGTGAAATGCGATAAATAATTTGAGACGAAGAAAGTACGATTTTTTTAAATATTGTTGGTGTAATTTAATTTATCATTAAGTAACTTATTACTCTCTCCGTACTTTTTAATTGTCTTGTGGTATGTTTCGAAAGTTAATATGACTAATTTGCACAGTTAAATTAGATTAAATTAATTTGATATTTTAAAAATAAAAATTTAGATATTCAAAAACTAGAAGCTGAAAAGTATTATTGATTGTGATTTTTTTCATATCAGTATGATGAAAATATACATTTTAAAATATTAGTCAAAGTTTATATAGTTCGACTCTAAAAATGAAAACTCTGATAACTAAAAAAAGGCGGAGGAAGTATTATTTTAAGTTACTAACTAATGTCATTAAATAAAATTATGTGCAATGACCTTTTAAATAATATATTAAATAAAATCATTTATTTGATGTGGTGATAAAACGACGACGCACATGCGCACAATTTATTCTAATCAAATCACCAATTGATGTATATATATTACTCCCTCCGTCCCATATTATATTGACATCTTTCTATAAATATTTGTCTCATATTATATTGACATTTATTAAATTAGGATAGAATTAATTATTTTTTTCTCATTTTATCCCACCATTAATTAGTGCATTAATGATTTTTGCTAACTTAATTTAATGTACATTGATATAAATTAAGGGTAAAATGATAAAGTTCACTAGTGTATTAATGATTTCTTAACAACAGTTTAAAATGAAAAGTGACCATATAATATTGGACGGAGGGTGATGCATTTTTCAAATATTTCGTTGACATTTGAACATAAAAATTATGAAATTTGAAAAAAAAAAAATTTGTTTTTATATTGAAAATAATATTTAAAAATTATAATTGTGTTTTGGAATATGAATACAAATTTAAATTTTTTTAAATATTTAAGAGAGATTTTAGAATAAAATTTGTTTATGTAATATTTCAAATTTCAAAAAATTGTTGCCTTCCTTTCATATATTATATTCCTTTTTTCTATATTTTCTTTGGCATTCATGTCAATGTATAAATATTTTTTTTTATCAATTTCACTTAATAAAATTGTGCTAGTTAGGTAGGAAGGAATCAAATCCAATAATATTATTAATCATATGATTCATATCTAACTTTTTATTAATTAATTAGAGAACAAGCTACCAAATAACTATCAACTAATCATATTTATATCTTTTAACCATCAAAGGATCTGACATAGTGAATATAGTTGTACCTCCTTTAATAAGAAATTTTGAGTTTGAGCTCCCAATATGAAAAAATTCTTAATAGAGAGTGTTTTTTCCCAAATACTATATTGCTCGGACTCTTCAAAAGTATCAGCGCCCTACTAAAAAACAATTCATTTTAGCTACGAACTTTGTCGTTGGTTGGTTGCTATTTTGCTCGTAGCTAACAAAAATCTATTGCAGATTCATTGCTAAGTTCATTTTAGCTACAAACTTTGTCATTGGTTAGTTGTAATTTTGCTCGTAGCTAACAAAAATCTATCGCAAATTCATTGGTACTTGGGATTAGCAACAGATTTTGTTGTTTAGCCACAAAATTTATTCATTACTAAATTCATTTTTTAATAGTGGCGAGTGTGTGTCGGATTCATCAAAAGTAGTGTATTTTCAAAGAATCTTACACGACATTGAAAGTAAAGAATCCACGTAACTCAACCCAAATAGGGCCCTGCGCAGCATGAATCCGAAATAATCAGACTCCAATACAAATATCGAACACAGAATGAGAAAAAAAAATAGTATATATCTTTTGAATAAAAAATACATATATATTTTCAACTTTGTCATTTTTTTACCTAAAGAAACTTAGATTTATGTGCACAATTACACAACTTTGTCAAGGTTTTTTCTTTAATTAATTTTAGATACTATGTATCTCTCAAATGTTCTGTACACATGCAAGATCTTTATTTTTTGAGATTACATTAATTATTAATTTTAGTTAGCATATCATATCTCATAAATATCCCTCACACATGGCATATAATTATTTGTTTATATAAGATCACATAATTAAATTGTATTTATGATTTACCAATGCTTCATGTTAATTTGTGCTCATAATACTTAATAATGTGATTTGTTTGGCTTCACAAATCTCTTGTCAAGATTTATGATTGTGAAATTGAGCCACATGTCCTATCAAACAATTCTTTAAGAAAAAATTGAATATAGCATTAAGAAATGTCCTAATTGCAACTTAAAATAGTAGACGTTTGTGTTAGGATATACTATTAACCATGCGTTTGGATATAGTATTATTGATTGAACAATTATTTATTTGTTTATTAAATTC
>JBCEWC010000594.1:0-53328 GCA_038996855.1 Solanum aculeatissimum | reverse complement strand
AGGCATCACCATAGAACATACATTGAAATCCATGACATGAAACGTGGTAACACATTGAAAGCAAGAAGGGAGCGTTGTTACCTTTTAAGGGGCAGCGAAACTGGGACGACAAGCTTTGACGACGAAACTCCACCACCCGAATGAATACTCGTTTGTTGAGTTCTACGACCCCTAATACCCAAGCTTCTAGTTCTTACACTCTCCGAGCCGACGAGATTTCTTCCAAGAAGAACTGATTTTTGTAGCAAAATATGGTAAGGTTTTGGGATTTAAGGACGGCTAAATGGGTCTGGAATTGCTAATGAAATCGTCTGAAATTGAAAGCTGAAATTCCTCCCTTTTTAGAGTGAAATTGAATGCTGAACTCCTCCCTTTTTCAGAGAGAGGAGGGGGGTATATATAGGAAGATTTTGGGGCTGAGAAATAGGGGGAAACCGAGGGGTGATTTGGAGAATTCCGGATTCAAATTCGAATTCGAATTTCAAAAACGGGATAAGGGAATGCCAAATCCGTTCAGGGGTTACGAGAATCCGCCGTTGATTTGAAAGGATGAATGCGGGATGCCGATGGGATGGAGACGCGTGTTGATTCCTCTCAACGAACTCGGTACCGGGGTGAGAGGAGAGGGACACGTATGGAAGAGTTTGTTGAGGAACGTTGGAGAGAAAGATTGAGGGAATCTGGGCGGTTCTTCGCTGTGAAGGAGATGAACGAGGAGCGTGGGGAGAGTAATGGGAGAGAAAGGGAGCGCGTGGAGAGAGTGGTGAGGGTGAGTATATCTGTTTATGTTGTGATGCTGATGGCTGAAATAAGGGGAAACGGGCCGGGTTTTATCGAATTTGGGCTGGATTGAGGTAACAGTTGGGCTGGAGCTGATGGAATTTTCGGATTTGGGCTGTCTAATGTTCTGGTGTAGGTGAACGGACCGGGTTTGAGTTAACGTGGGCTGGGGTTGGAGTTAATTTGGGCCAAATTAGGAGTCTATAGGTGTGGGTTGTGAGTTGGCTGAGAAATAAGGATTGGGCCGGGTATAAGCAGAATCTGGGCCAATTTTTGGTCCAAGAATGGACCAAGTATGTCTGAAAAATGGGGTAAAGGGTGAGGATTTTAAATTAGGAAAATAGTCACTCGAATTGCAAATGTGGCCATTAAATGTGATCAATTTGAATAGATTGACTAAATTGACCACGAGACGAAATTAATACGAATTAATTAAGGAGCTTTAAAATGTCAACAACTTGAAATAATTAGCTTAATTATGAAATGATTAATTTTAAAGGTGAGTGAATTAAAAATAACAAAAATTCATATTGAGAGCTTGGTGAAAAATTGAATGAGACGTAAAATTAAAATACGCAACATTTGAAATTAGAGGATAGAACATAATTAGGAATACAAAGTTTTAAACTCCAAAAATCATAAAAAATATTTTTTGCATTTCGAAAGCTAATTATTTGAAGTTGTTTAAAATTAAAAGCACGATATTTAATTCATATTGTGGCGGGTAAAAATTGGATGTCAACACCGGTAACTACATCTGGGGCTTCCTCCACTTATTGACAACCATGAAGAGCATATAACCTATTAAATTATTTTGGGGGTTCTTGTGCTTGTCCAACTAAGCCTTGGGGCCTTGCATTCCCACTCCTACATTCCTTTGCATAATGGCCGAAATTATCACATTTGTAACAAACATCTAAGCTGACTAGACATTCACCCTTATAGAGCCTTCCACATATTGCACATTTTAGAGAAGCTTATGCACCCATACCTCCTTAGGGCTTTGGGTTGAACCCCTTATCTTTGTTGCACTTGGAAAGAAGAGTATTGGATGACCCTTGATTCCCTTACTTGTGGCCACCTTGGAATTTACCATGGCCAACACTCCCTTTATGGAAGAATCCACCACCATCCATCCTAACTCTATTGGACTCCCTTGACTTCTCCCTCAACTTATCATCCTCAATTTGTTTTGCATAGTTCATTAAGTGGGAGATATCCATTCTTTGATAAACATATCCATCTTACATTTCTTAGCGACCAAGTTTGAGACACCAGATATGAATGTACACATCCTAGCCCTCGGATCTGATACCATGAATGGAGCATACTTAGAGAGTATTGTAAACTTGAGAGAATACTCTCACACCCATGTTCCCTTCCTTGAGGTTTATGAACTCTTGCACTTTGACCTCCCTCAACTCTAATGGAAAGAATCTATCCAAAAATATCACTTTAAACTTCTCCCATCCAACTCGGCCCACTTTTACACCTCTTTTTTCAACCTACTAGTCGTACCAAACCTTTGCCATACCTTTTAATTGATAGGCCACAAGCTCGTCCTTCTCCTCCGATGGCACACCCATGATGGCTACAATTCTATAATCCTTATCAAGAAACTCAACCATGTCCTCATTAACTTTTGATCCATGAAACTCTGGTGGGTTCATTCTCACAAAATCACAAACTTTTGTTGTCGGTATAGGTGCTTGGGGAGGAATGGAAACCTCTCTATTAGATTGGTTGTCCAAATCTTAGGTCAACATAATGAAGGAAATTCTAAACTCGGCATGAGGGACATTCTCCTCTTGTTGCACGGGAGGGCCTTGATCTTCTGCCACATCCCTTGGCAAAGGTGCTCTTCTTGGTGGAATTTTCTAGAAATGACAAAGAGAGAGTCATTAGTTAGGAGAATAACCTTAGATACTTCTAATGGAATGACATGAATCACAATGAAGTGAAACATTTCCTAAAACCCCTCACAACCTCCTATTCATAGTTATGGCATGCTTCATAACCATGAACAATACTCTACTCAATGCGGTGTGTTGAATTTTTTAGGACTATTTACTAACCTAGTGCTCTGATACCAAGCTTGTCATGACCTGAGCCTAGGGCCTAGGTGCGACATGGCAAATGGGAAACCCAAAGATAACCTAAACAAGCCTATTAGCATATCTTATACACATCCTAGGTTGCAGAATATAAAACAAGCATCAACAAATAGTCTAAGGAAATTGGGGTTTTAGACTCACGTTATGGGGTAGATAGGGGAAAGGAATTTGCATGATCACATAACAAGAAAGACAAAGAGGACGGTAAGTAAGACTCAAGCTATGGTGAAGTAGGGTCTTAGGAAGATCATCACTTTCCATCTACATCAAAAACATCAAATAACATCACATAAGGGATAAGGGACTAAAGGACAAATCTCCAGAAAGTGTCAATATCACATAAGTGTACATATCATAAGTATCCAACAACACCTCTATAACATGAGTAGAACGGAGCTAAGACATGTCCCGAGCTCACCCTCAAAGTAGGCCATAAAAGAAATAAATCCTTAACATAAGCAAGATAAGAACTCAGACATTGTCCATGAAATGCAGGACTCACCATAACATATAATGCTCATGAACCAAGCTAACCACATGGAGGGGGATGGATAGGAGCGCAGGTCTCTACATGGTTAGATCATGTAAGCAAAAATTATGTGTTAGTACTTTGAACGTACTAGTATGTGGGATGCAATGCAACAATAGATAATAAACTTCATAAATAAGATGCATAATTATATACAATAGAATATAAGCTCAATATGTCATGCATAGGTGTGTCTTAATGAAACTTGCATAAAAGATCAAACTTAACTTCATATCATATGATACATATGTGGAAGGAGACCATAACCGACATATAAGACCAAGTGAGCTACTACTTGGAATCCAATGAACTCCTTCCATTGGGAAAAGGGGAATCTACTTGCCAAGGTAGAACTCTATCAACTTCGCATATGCATCTTTAATGAATAGTATGGCTTACGTGGATCCACTAGCCTAGCCTACAAGGACTCCTATGATGGCACATAGTTAATGAGACAAAGGGTGGCTTCTAGGATTCCCTTACCGAACCCCACCTCAATGCCCCATTCAGTGCTAAGTCATTCCTACAGAATATATTAGAAAGTTATGCATAATTGTAATCATTCATAAACATAAAAGCATAGCTTCATCATTATATATAAAGAGTAGCTCATTTTAACTTGAGATCCAACATGTGAGAATTATCCTTTATCACAAGGGATCTATATTTCGGTGAGAATTGTCCTTTCACCATCTTTAACTTTCACGAGAGGGATTCATAACTTCATAACTTTAACTTTCATAAAATTGTAATTGTACCCTCATCTTTGGAGATTATACTCCCTTAGAAAATTCGATATGATAATTGGGTAGGTTCATGCATGTAAACTTTAAATCATGTAACTAAAGAGGACTATTCACCAATGTAATAGAATTCATTAACTTAAATCATTCTTAAACTACTCACCACAATCATGCATATCATCTTCCAAACTTAAACATGAAAACTTGAAATTCATCTCATAAAATCATCAACTTATTAATAACTCATGGTATCATAATTTTCATAGCTTTGAATCTCATAAAATAGGACATAATAGAAAACTCTTGAAATCAAGTCATGCAATTTCATGAAATAAATGAAGAGTTTTGACATAACTCATGCTTAATAGATGAAATAGCAAGTACCCATAAGAAATTAATCACTGAAACTTGAAGGATTTAGTAAATTAGGTTCTGGGACTCCATGGGTGGAAAAACCCATGGATGAAGAAATCTACATACCTTAAAACCTTTAAACATTAATGAGTAAGACTTGAGGAAGCTTGAAACTTTTTGGAAGCTTTCTCTTTAATGGAGGAGGCTTGATCCCCAAGAAATTGGAGAAACTTGATGGAGGATTTCTAGAGATAATTTTGGGAGGATTTGAGAGTGTTTAGAGATTGATTTAGGTCTAATCATAGGAGAATTTTTTTATTTTTTACATATATAAAGGTACTGGGATAAGTCCCAACTGCCTCACTTAATTCTGAAAAAGTTCAAAAAATATTACACACAATGGGAGAAAGGGTGTGATGCGCCTTGGGTCCCCAACTGTGTAATTTCACACGAATTTTAATATTTTTTCTCCTATTTTGGCCTAGGAATGGGTTTAGGACCTTTTGTACTATAGGGGAACAAGTGGGCAATGCGAATTTGTCAAACACTCTTCTGGTTTGCGCAATTTCATGTAAAAAATTATTTTTCGATACGGGTGACCAAAATCAGAGGCAACCCTTTTCCTACACAACTTGCCTCATAAAAAACAATACGAAGTCGAATTTGCAAAATAATGCATGAATTTTAAGATATTCAAGAAATACATCATAAGGATTTTTCGAGTCATGCTGGGAGGTATTACATTTCCAGACTAGATATGAACACTTTTAGTTCATGGTGATGTCTTTTAGGTTGAATAATTCCCTAGCCATGTTTATGGATCTTATGAATTGGGTGCTCAAGCCATTCTTTGATTATTTTGTGGTTGTCTTCATTGATATTATTCTTATTTATTCTCGAAGTGAGCAAGAGCATATGGATCCTTTGACGTTGGTTTTTCAAACTTTGAGGGATAAACAATTTTTTGCCAATTTCAATAAATGTAAGTTTTGGTTTCATGAAGGAGTATTCCTTGGTCATTTGATATCCAGTGATGGTATTAAAAATGATCTAAAAAAGATTGAAGCGGTGAAGAATTGACCTAGAACGTTGACTCCTTCAGATATTCAGAGTTTTCTTAGTTTGGCTGGTTATTATCGGAGGTTTGTTGAGGGTTTCTCATCCATTTATTTCCATTTGACTAAGTTGATCCAAAAGAAGGCAAAATTCCAATGGTGCGATGAATGTGAGAAAAACTTTCAGACTTTGCAGGATCAACTTACATCGGTTCCTATTTTGATACTACCGGATGGTTTAGATAGGTTTGTGGTGTATTATGATGCTTCCCATATTGATTTGAGTTATGCTCTATGCAACATGACAAGCTTATAGCACATGCATCTAGACAGTTGAAGGTTCATGAGCAAAATTATCCAATCCATGATCTTTAGTTAGCGATGGTGGTGTTTGCTTTAAAGATTTGGCGACATTATCTCTATGACCTCCAAGTTGATGTATTCACCGATCACAAGAGTTTGCAACATGTGTTCACCTAAAGAGATCTCAACTTGAGGCAAAGAAGATAGTTAGAACTTCTCAAGGACTATGACATGAGTGTGCAATATCATTCAGACAAGGCAAATATTGTAATTGATACACTTAATAAGCTATCTATGGGTTGTGTGGTGGATGTTGATAAGACTAAAAAGGAGCTGGAGAGGGATGTGCATCATTTGAAAAGATTAGGTGTGAGGTTGGCTGACTCTAATTATAGTGGCCTTCATGTTCTTAATGGGGTTTAACCTTCTATGGTTATTAATGTTAAAGAAAAATAAGATTTGGACCCGTCATTGATTAAATTGAAGAAGTTGGTTGGCAAAAGAAGATAGAGGTTTTCTCCTGAGGAGATAGTGTACTTTTGTATCAAGACTGGTTGTGTTTTTCTAATATTTAAGGCCTAAGGGAAGTGATCTTGAGAGAAACCCATAACTCTCCATATTTCATATATCTGGGATCCACCAAAATGTACCAAGACTTGAAAGAGGTGTATTGGTAGAATGGCATGAATAAGGATATAGCCAAGTTTGTTACCGAATATCTTAATTGCTAAAAAATAAAGGTGGAATATCAAAGGCCCGGTGGTTTGGCCGTAGAAAGTCAGATTCCTACTTGGAAGTGGGAAGATGTGAATATGGACTCCGTGATAGGTTTTCCCCATACCCGAAAGTAATATGACTCCATTTGGATAATCGTGGATAGAATGATTAAATTGGCTCATTTTTTACCAGTCAAAATTACTTTCAATGCCGAGGATTATGTCAAGTTATATATTCGAGAGTTAGTTAGATTACATGGTGTGCCATTATCCATCATATCAGATAGTGGTACCCAATTCACTTCTCACTTTTGGCGGTCATTTAAGAAGAGGCTTGGTACTAGGGTAAAGTTGAGTACCGCATTACATCCTCAAACTGATGGACAAGCCTAAAGGATAATTCAAACCTTGGAGTACATATTGAGGGTTTATGTGTTGGAATTTAAAGGTAATTGGTATGATCATCTACCACTCATAAAGTTCACCTACTACAACAATTATCGTGCTAATATTGAGATGGCACTATTTGAGGCCTTGTATGGGAGGAGATGTAGATCCCCGGTAGGTTAGTTTGAAATAGGTAAGATGGTATTGATTGTCTTTGATTTGGTGTTATATGTCATGGAGAAGGTGTAGTTGATTCGGGAAAAGTTGAAAATGACTCGAAGTTGTCAAAAGTCATATTTGGATGTTAGGAGAAGGGACCTTGAGTTCCATATCGATAACTGGTGTATGTGAAGGTTTTACCTATGAAGGGTGTTATGCATTTTGGTAAAAAGGGAAAATTAAGTCCCCGGTATATGGGACCTTATGAGATTGTGGAACGAATTGATAATGTGGCTTATAAGTTGAATTTGCCTTCGAACATGAGTTTCATTCATCTAGTGTTCCATGTATCCATATTGAGAAAGTTGTTTGGTGATCCAAGTACGATTGTGCCTTTGGGAGGTGTTGATGTTGAGGAAAACTTGACTTATGAAAAGGTTCTGGTTGAAATCTTAGATAGGCAGGTGAAAAGGCTTCGTAACAAGGATAATGCAATTATTAAAGTCATTTGGAGGAACCAACATGTTGAGAGTCCTACATAAGAGGCAGAATCGAATATGATGTGATGATACCCTTATCTATTCTAATATATTCAAGCCTAAGGTAATAGGTTCTTCATGATTAAATGGTTTGAATTCACTCATTTCTATTTTTCATGTCATAATATGCATGCATGTTCACGAAATTGATTTGAATGATGTTTTTAGCATGGATTTGATGATTTCATGATTTTACATGTTAAGTTTGCATTATGCATTCATGTCAGGTTGTTTCATGCTCATTGTGATCTACTCAAGCAACATTGCATCTCATTCGAGGACAAATGATCTCAATAGGGAGATGATGTAAGGACCCAAATTTTGTAAGGTCATGACAAGGTAAGAAAAGTTGATTTCATGATTTTTTGACCAAGGTGCCTCGCAAAGGACATCTTCACAGGCCATGAAGTGTCTGATGTCGCCTGAGCTACACCTCCTTTTTTAAGGTTAAAGTGGTCGTTGTCAAGATATATATCCTAACCAAGGTTAGGGTCGAACCCACAAGGAATATGGTAGACTTTCGATTAGTTCCAAGAAAACTGAGTTGATTAATCTACTTATCTCCTAAAATAGGGGTTTTGTAATTGCAAAAAAATTAAACCTAGACTAGTACAAGTGTTGTGAAAATAGTAGAAGAGTTAACTAGGATGATGTGTTCCCCATGATTCCCTAACTCAGTATTACCAAATAATTATAATTTTTTCCAGTGTGTAGATGCAGAATGGTAAGTTAAGTTCACCAAACCCTTTGATCCAGATAAGAGGTAAATTTCCCTACGCGATTTGATCCATCTCCTTAGTGTGACATTACTAACCCTTACCTATTATCTCAGTACAACCTCCCCTTGATCCAATTTGGTTGATTAAACGAGAAAACATCAATTGAATCCTGTTAATTATTCTTTTTTCCTATTCATTACCTCCTTGATCCGATAAGTAACACTAGGCGAGTTCTAACATTGACCACCATTAAAAAGCATGCAAAATGAAGAGAAATAATTAATACATTCATACACACTTTCAAAAAATTATGAATTATTCAGTTTTACCTTGTTAGTTCTTCATGGTTCCCACAACCCTAGTTGTAGATTTAGCTACTCATGATCAGTGTATATGCAAGAATCATGATATAGAATAACATAATTGAACACTTACACGAATGAATTTATGAACAAGGAATCCAACTCTTCAATAGAAATCACAAGTACAAATTAAGAATACCACAAAATGTTTTTTTAAGTGATCTGCTAGTGTTCTATCTCTCTAGAAATCCTAAAATCTATAAACTCCTCCAAAACTTGATGAAACATAACCTAAAAAATTATTTATAATGTCTAAAATACAAAGCCAAATTAAAATGAAAAAATTGGGTCGGCAAGCTCTACGGGCAACTTCTACGAGCAGTATAATATTTCACGGACCGTAATCAGGATTTCGTGCTCCTCTTTTGCAAAACTAGAGTGGTATTCTATGAGACTCATTTATGCGTCGTATAGGATTCTATGGCCCATGAAGGGTTTTGTGTGATGAACTTTCAGAATTTCTCTACTTTCTGATCCTCAAGGTACGATCTCAACTCTACGACTCATAGAATACTTTCTGGCTCATCTGTATATTTGTAAAGTCTTATTCAAAAAATCTCCCCTTAACTGGAATTTGTTACAAGACCACTTCTATGGCCTGTGAAATCTTTCACGACCTGTAAAGCATTTTGTGGATCATCAAAATCTGTAATGTAATTTTAGCACACTTGGACCAAAAATCATGTTAACCCTGTAATCTAGTGAAACAAATATACAAACATATCAAATCTACCAACATCACTTTGAGAACACATAAAATTCTAAGTTTTAAGCATGAAAAGTATTATATTTCAATAGCACATCAGTGTCACGCAGGAGGTCCTTTGGCCTTGGTTCCTTGGATCCTTGAGACTGCCTTGAAGGTGTGCCCACCACGGAGCACACCACAGCCAGTAGTGCACACCACAAGTTATGGTGTGTCTCGTAGTGGGTGCCCTTTACAAGGCTCTACTATTTCACCCCCAAGTGTACCACCACAAGACCCTTCAGACCTGTGGTACACACCATGACCAATGGGTGGGGTCGTACGCAATGCACCTTAGGCAGTTTTAGGCTTCATTTCGTTAAGGGAATTTTGGTATTGTTTGCCTAACTAAAGTGTATTTTGGACATTTTATGACTATAGTGTCCTCCTAAATCAGCCTCTATACCTTTCATGACATTTCATGCAAGTCTAACACTTAGTCTAAAATCAAACTCTCAAAAGTACTCTCCAATTATCATTCAAGCTCAAGTTAAAGGACCTTCAAGGAATCCTCAAGTGTAAGCTGATTTCTTCTATATATTATCATTCCAAGCTTAGGTATGTTGGATTCATCCTTGGTTTCCTTTCAATCATGAAGTCCAAATCTTCTTCATCCAATTCATTTTACTTTCAAGCATAAACTAAGTATGATTTTCATGATTTAACTTTAAATTGTTGGAATTATGATATGGATTATATTCAAATGATGATTTAAGCATGAGATAAATATTATTCAATTATATCATAAGGCTTTCATAAGATTTGAACTTACATGACTTGATGAACTATGAATTCATGCATGGGTAACTTCAATTATGATTCAAATGTTCTTCTATACATGGATTATGAATGATCCTATCTAATTATCACATTTTGAGCTTGAATTTCATGTACCTATGCTAATCTATCAATTCCTATCACATGATCATGCATGAACTAGGCTTGTACATGAGTTTGACTATGAATTGGACTAAAATGATGAATGCAAGCATGATTTGAGTTTGAATATATAAATATGAACTTGAATTGAGCATGAACTTATGAACATGAGAATGACATGAGTTTGAGTACTACCATGGCATGATTTCAAAAGAGATATGAACATGACTTCTACATGAACATAAATTACATGAATGTGAATGTGTTATGGCTTCTAATATAAGTGTGTAAGCACTATCATGTATGAATTATGGTGTAATTATGAGGATAGGTGCACCTTTCTCTTTACACTAGCTGGTGTGAATCATGGTATATTGATGAGGATAGGCATAATCTTCCCTTTACATCATTATGAGATGAATCATGTATGTATTGATGAGAATGGGAACAACCTTCCTTTTATATTATATGTGTATATTGATGAGGATAGGTACAATCTTCCCTTTACACTATCATATATGAATTATGTATGTATTGATGAGGATGGGCACAACCTTTCCTTTACACTATTTGAATGTATAGATGAAAATAGGCACAACCTTTCATATACACAATCATGTTATGAGCTACGTGTGTAATGATGAGGATGGGAACAACCCTCCCTTTACATAGTGTAATGATGAGGATGGGTACAACCCTGTCTTTACACAATGAAGCATGGAATGACTCTTATGTATGCAAACATGTATGGACTATGGCTAAGCCTATGAATACAATGTGGATGTAAGCCTTATGGTGATGTAAACAAGTTTACTTTCATGTATTTGTATCTAATCATGTATTATGGCTTTTATGTAACATTGACATGCAGGTTTCATCATGTTTGTTTACATTGCATACCAGCATACTTAGTATATTCAAACATACTAACACATACTCTATGCCTACATTATATCACAATGTAGGTACAGGTGATCCTCATATCCATCCTTGTGGATAGATCCAGATTGCTTAATGATCCAGATTGGGTGAGTCCTCATACTTTAGGGACAAAGTCTTCTATCTTATTGTGATCCAGATGTAGTATGAGGTGCAGGTGATCCAGATGTAGTTGAGATTGTCCTTTCTTTACTTTGAGGGTAAGTCAGGACCTGTTTGAGACCCCATATATGATTATGAGTAGAAGCATTTGTTTGACCTATGTGTTGATTTCAGATTTAGACTTGTATTTCTTTCATACTATGTATGACTCTCATGTTATGTTATATCTCAGTCAGCTTCCGCTCATAATTTTCTATTCATGTTATCTTGTGTGTTTGATGTATGCTAAGAGGCTAGGGTGGGGTGCCTTCGGGTTCCTCATTCGTTGTGTTACGACTAGGTCCTAGGCTTGAATTGTGACAATGTGTGTAAGAGAGAGAGAGAAAGTGTGTGTATCGTAACTAAACATCAATGACGAAACCTCTGATCCTACAATCCTGGCACCATACTTTTGAGAAGTTTGAAACATGAGACCATCATGGCATAAAATGATGACTACTTTTTTTTATAATTGGAACAACTCCTAATCTATCCTATGAAATTATCTATATATAATTTTTTTGTTTTAATTTTAATTTTAATTTTCTATTCTCAAATTTTATTAAAAATGACTTTTGAATTTAACAATGTAAATCCTTTTCAACATTTTAGTTTAATATTTTGTAGCAGGATATTGTATTTTTTATGAGTTAAAAACTCATTAAATCCTAAAATGAATTTTTGAAGATATACCATTTCAAATAAATTTTTATCAAAAACTCTTATATTTCAAAAGGTTATGCGTAGGGATGTACAACCCAAAACAAATCAACGAACTAAGTTTAACCGATTTGTGGTTTAATTTGGTTGATTTGGTGTTGGAAAAAATTCAATGATTTTTTATTTGATTTGGTATTGACAGAAAAAAAATGTCAAATCGAACTCAAACCAAATCGACACATAACACAAATATAATTTCAATTTTAATACACAAAAAATTTAATTATAATTTACTTTGTAAGTCTTTTTAAAATTAGGTTATAGCTTTCAACGTTTAGATATGCTATTTCATATTTGGACTTGTGATATGACTAAAAAAATTCACATGTGTTGTGTCACTTCATGAATTTTTTATATACTTTTCTAACACAACTAGTTCTTCTACATGTGCAATGCACGTGAATGTTAAATTATTTAATAGGTATAGTATATCAAATTAAATGATAAATCTTATATATACTTGTGTTATTTTAAGTTATTTTTTATTTATAAATATTATCTTCAATATCCCGCTCTGTCTTTTCCTATGTGATTTTATTATAACTAATGCACATCCTAATTTGAAAAATATATTATTAGAATAAGTTTTAATTAGCAATTAATTTGTGAAAATGATTCATAAATTCATATAAAGAAATAACAAATTAAAGAAAGTATTTTCAATTAGTTCTCTAGTCTATTCTAATGATTCAAAATCTTTGAAGTTTTTTGAGTGGGAACAAATCATTCTCAAATTTCCTTAGAGTGTTGTTATTAGTAAAAGTTATTTTAACTTTTTAGTGAACTGAACAAACATTGGGATTATCATGATCTAAGCACCCAATAATATAGTATAACACCATACTTTTTATATGATAAGTAAAAGTGAAAGGAGGAAATATCACCTTTTTATCTTAATGTTTTTTCTACTTTACTTTTAATTATTTGTTTGTTTTTTATTTGGTACAAATAAGAGCTCTTATTAATCCTTCGTAAAAGTGTTTATTTGTGGAACTTCACACAAAACTTTGTGATTTGGCTCATAAAGGATTTTATTTTTCTTCCTCCTTGAAAATATTCATTATTTCTTCTTTTTTTTCCTTGTTGATATGGGGTTAACTTTTGCGATCTAACCCAATAGGCAGCCTAATACACTGAGACTCAGCCATCTTTTTGCCTCACTTTTGATCTAGCTTAACATAAAAAATAACTACAAAATCAAGGATACAATTATGTACAGGAACAAGTCCCAACTTTATTATTAAACTTATGCCAACAAAGAAGTACACAAAGATTTAGCCTACAAAATTTGTCAAGGCCAATATGTTGCATAAGACTGAGTGCATATGCCTTTAAATAGGTCACAATAGCCCAGTCATGTGTCAACCATGTGCCTGCCAGGTCAGTTGACATCCCCAACTGATAGGCTTAATTTAAAATTCAAATAAAAAATTTACCCAGGCTTGTTAACATGTCCAAACGGCTAGTAACTCCTAGGAATCACCAATTGCTCGCACATGTGCATGGCACATGTGGGCAACCTTCAAATTTGGTGCCAATACCTTGCCCTTGGATCCCAGATTCGCGCCTTCCTTGCAAGTCTATGCCATGCCCAGGCCCTGCACACATGTCTACGCCATGGCACAGGCCCTGCTCTGCACAACTTGCCATTAGGGTCCAATTTTTTGAGCCATTTACCTTGTCCACCACCTAGCCTCAAACTTATTTAGCCATGACCATGTCATGTCATAGTCTTGCCTTGCCTTAGCTTGCCTAGCCCTTGTCATGCCTTAGCCAATTCTATCCTTGCATTGTCTTAGCTTGCCCAGCCTTTACCATGCCTTAGCCACATTCTGCCTTGCATGCTCTGACCACGCCAATGCCAAGGTCTTCCTTCACTTGAATTTTACCTTGATCGAAGTCATGGGGCCTTGGCTAGTCTCATCAGGTAAATCACTAACCAAGTTTGATCCACTCAAACAATCAAGTTAATGGTCTGACAAACTTCTCCCACCCAATGATCTCATCGTCCTCAATGAGGTAGATGGATTTGAGGCTGATTGCCTCTCTGGGGCATATTGCTTTGAGGGGACAAAATTAAGGTATGTTTTGATGTGGTCCTCAAACTCCCACAATAATGACCCTTTATCCTATGTTGCATCACATGCCTACTTGCCTTTCCAATGAATCAGAAACTATGTCCGCCTGTTCTTCTTATAGAATCCCACAAGCCTATGATCCAAAATCTTCTCAATTTGATCTTCAAACTGTGTCCGCACAATGGGAGGAGCACATCTGGACGCTGACCTCATTAGATCCTAAACATCTCCATATAAAGGCTTCAAATAACTCTCATGGAATGTGGGGTGAATTTTAAGTCTTTTAGGTAGATTCAACTGGAAAGCAACTTCACCTGCTTTTTCTACAACTTCAAAGGGTTGATCATATTTTGCAATCAATGAGCGATGAATTATTTTGCTATTGATTTTCTTCCAAATTTATAGAGTCAACTTTAGCAGCACCTTGTCATTGACTTGAAACTCTAAAGCACGCCGATCTCTGTCAGCATACTTCTTCATTCGTTTTGCTACCTTTCTCAAGCTATCTTGCGCCTCATCCAATATCTTTTGCTTTTCATACATATACTTGTGAGCAGTAAGGCATTTTCCTTGTGTATCAACCCTAACAACTTCTAGCGGTGTGTTAGGTTGCATGCCCAGTACCAACTCAAATGGACTCTTCTCTCTTGCAGATGACCTGTGCAAGTTATAACAAAATTGTGCATTAACCATCAAATCAACCTAATTCCTCTAGTTCATAGTCACATAATGTCTGAGACATTCTTCAAGTAGATGATTGATTCTTTCCGTCTGTCCATCAGTTTGTGGGTGGTAATCATTGAGAATTTGAAATTTGTGCCCATCATGTTGAATAAAGAAGTCCAAAACTGACCAGTGAATCTAGTATCACGATCACTCACAATATCCAATGGAACACCAAAGTTTTTCACAGTATGTTTATAAAATAACTCAGTAGTCACTTTAGATGAACATAAAGTTGGGGCAGTAACAAAGATATTGTATTTTGAGAACCTGTCAACCACGATCATAATTGATATTTTTCTATCCACCTTTGGAAACCCACTAATAAAGTCCATTGAAACAGAAGCCTATGGATGCTCAGAAATGGGTAGAGGTTGCAACAAACCTACTTGTTTCTTCTATTCCTCTTGTCCAGTTGACACACTAGATACGATTTTACATAGGCCTCAATGTCATCTTCCATGTTTGGCCATAAATAATTTTGGGACAACAATTCCATCATTCTTTCAACACTCGGATGTCTAACATAAATAGTATCATGTATTTCTTTAAGGAGTTTTCTTGACAACTCGTCACCTTGAGGTACCACGACTCCTCCCCCCCCCCCCCTTGAAATAAAGTAGATCATCCTCGATCCAATACTGCCTAACTATCTCATTTTTAACTTGATCTGTTAACTTGACATATAATGAATCATATGCAACACTAAACTTAATCTTATCAAGAAAATCAAATTCAAGTCTAGTAATTGCATAAGTAGCAGCAAGTACTTCTTTGTGACTCAATGCATTATCCACTTGGTTTTGCTTTCCTGGCTTATGTATCCACACAAAGTCATATTCTACTAATATCTCTAGCCATCTTGCCTACTTGAAACTCAATTTCTATTGAGTTTTCAAGTAAATATTAGCCACATTGTCCGTCTTGACCATGGACTTTGTGCCACGATCCGAAAATCTGAGTGTGATGGCACTCACCTAACCCACCAAGGCTAGTCAGCCCAAAATCCAACAACTTAACAAAATAGCAAAAATGGAAGATAATAGTCTAATAAGATATATAAATGTGAAAGAAAACTAATACAATCAATCCAAGAACTGACGTCACATATACAAGCCACTATGTATTGAGTACTCAAATAAAATATAAGTCATAATGTCTAGTCCTCAAATAGAACAAAAACATAGAATGGGATCCTCAAAGGCCTATTGGAGACGTAAGAAACTACCTCACAAGTAATCCTGAAACTCAATCCAACAAATTGAAATCTAGCAGGATGGACCGGACTCACAACCTATAAAAATATAGCAAGGGATGAGCACCAAACGACAGGGTACTCAGTTAAATGGAACTAACCTAAAGTAAAGAAATGAAGAACACAAGTAACTCATTAAATTCCAACAACAATCCGCAAAACTACAACCCTGCACTCAAAAAAGTCCCAGCACAATACAATATACACATCACAGTAGTGTAAATATATTGATCACTTGGCATAATATCTCAATATACAGGGATATAAGTAGATCCAACACTATACCACAATCAGAAATAATATAAGTAACAACCTCATAAACAATATACAACAATGTCAACCAGACATAAAATGGAATGAAGTGGATGTCATGAAATGTACATAATGCAATGCAATGTCAAGTAATTGTGATACATGTCTACCCTAGAATACACATCCATTGAACGGGTGTACCGCCTCAATTGGAACCCATGGAAGCTACATAAGGACCATGTATTTGTGATCATGACCGGCAACGACCTCGATTCATGTCACTTGTCCAGAAATCACCTCGGACCCAATATCCGCTAGCATATTACCTCGGCCCGACCAGTAGAAACCTCAACCACCAATCCACATGTTATCTTATTCGCATCTCGATCGTAGACATCACATGTATCAATGCACAAATAAAAATAAATGTAATGTGTAAGATTACAAGTATATCATAATATCAACATCATAATGATCTCAATATCTCAATAGCATCAATAGTTCAACATCATCAGTGTTTCAATATCATCAGTATCTCAATATCATCAATATCTCAGTATCATCAGTATCTTAATATCATCAATGTCTCAAAACCATCAGTATCTCAATGTCTCAATATCATCAATGTCGAATAATCCACAAGATCACATAGATTACAAATTCACAATTAATTTATAAATCAATGTAGCACCATATGAACAAGTAATCAATACAAGAAGTCATGACCAAACCTACAATGATACATTTCTACCCCCCAAATACTCAATTCCATATACATAGGAGAATAAAAGGTTTATTCATACTTAACAAAAGGTTAGAAGTCCACTTGCCTCAAATAATGTCTCGAATCAAGTTGAAATTGCCGCGTCCCCCTCCCATAGTACTCCAAATCACAACAATCTATTCGCACATGGTATCACAATCACATAGAGAATCTAATGACACTAAAATTATTTAATTCAGAGAAAAGGGATAAAATGATAAAAAATCTCATACCAAAAAATATAGCCAAAATATGAAATTTAATGTATGAAAACTTTTTACACGTAATAAGGAACTCAACAGTGAAAATAGTTTCGAAAATGAAGTTAAGATAAGGGAGAAATCAACGATTCAAGTTTAGAAAACTCAATTTCAAAAATCTCAAATTTCACCATTAAAATCCAAAATTATAAGTTAAAATCATAAATTAATCAATGGAAATTGATGAAATAGGTTAGAAAAACTTACCCAATCAATTTGTCTTCAAAACCTTAAAAATTCTCTCTTAGAACAAATCTTGAAATGTCAAAAATGGTGAAAAGTGTTTAATTCACGTCATTTAAAAGACACACTGTTCAGGCACACATAACACTCTGCGAATGTGAAGGCTTGGCAGGTCCCTGCACTCTGCAAACTCGGAGAAGCTTCTGTGAATGTGGAGGCTTAAGAAGGTCGGCTCGCTTGCACTCTGCGATCGCAGTCTCCTCGAACGCGGAGGTTCACATGAATTTACCTCCACGAATGTGGAGCTAAGGGGGCGAACGTGGAGAGTAAGTGCCACCTGCACTAGAAATAGCTACACCAGCAACACACAACTCAAATAAAACCAGAACTGGACCCTCAAGAATTCGTTCAGAACCCCGTGAACACTAATCAAATATGGAATCCTACCAAAAATGATGATTTGGACTCAATAGAACCGTTAGAATTTGAATCTGGAACCCCTGTGGTCCCAAAACTCGAGAAGGATCATTAAAACTAGTTTTGAACTCAAAAACTCAAAATATTCACGGAAGCTCTAAAAACTGCAATGAAGTCATTTCTAGCATTAGTTTCATCATCCGAAACCACTGAAATAGACAAAATTTTAATACATGCTCTTGAACTCCAAATGTTGACCAAAGTCAAACCTATGATCCAAAATGAACTAGAATTGTAACTTTGCACCTAAAATCTTCATTTTAACTCCAAATTCAATTCTGAAAGTTCTCCTAGACCAGATTCGGTATTTTAGAACTGATGGAATCGATAAAATTGGATTTTGACACTTGAAACTCAAAATTTTCAACTTTAAGCCTTTGAAAACTCTTTCTTTTGCAAAACTCCAACTTTTTATAACATTTTCAAAATTCAACTTTTAGACTTATCCAAAAATAACTCAAGGAAACTTTTGAGAAGGACAAAATGATAATTAAGTCAAAATACAAAAAATATCATTTGAGGTCATTACACTTTGTTCCTAAGAGATATACCCTCTATGTTTGAAGACAATGAAGTATTATCACCATCTATTTTTCATGTGTAGAATATCGTTGCTTTGTAGGACCTAATTTTCTGCTCTCAAATGCAATAGGATGATCATTTTGTATCAGCAGACCCCCAACAACATAATCACAGGCATTTATATGCACTTCAAATGGTAAATCCAAGTCAGGCAACCACAATATTGGTTCAGAAGTAATGACCTTCTTTAATGAGTTGAAAGCCTTTATTCTTGCATCTGACCAAGCCTATTTCACGTTCTTCTTTAGCAAATCTGTCAATGGAGCAACCTTTTTGAATATCCAATAATGAATTTTCGATAATAGTTTGTCAGTCCTAAGAATGATCTTAGTTCCTTGACCTCGATGGGTGCTTGCCACTCTACTACTGCCTGCACTTTCTTAGGGTACATGCGCACTTGATTTTCACTAACCAAATGGCCTAGAAACTTAATTTTGCGACTAGCTAATTCATATTTTTCCATCTTGACATAGAGTTGGTATTCTCTAAGTCTTTATAACACCTTCCTCAAATGCAACAAATGGTCTTCTAGAGTTCTACTATATATGACTATGTCATATAAGTAGAATACTACAAAGTCATCAAGATAATCATAAAGAACACAATTCATTAAGTTGCAGAAAGTAGTCGGGCATTACAAGAAATTCATAGCTACCATACATAGTAGTACAAGTGGTCTTTGGGGCATTCTCCTCAGCTATGTGAACTTGCCAATAGCTAGACCTTAAGTCTAACTTAGAAGGAAAACTAGCCTTAGACAACCTATCTAGCAAGTGTTGAACCAGTGACACCGGATACTTGTTCTTCACAATCACTTTGTTCAATGCCCTATAGTCAACACACATCCTAAGATTGTCATCTTATTTTTTTTGAAACAGAATAGGAGCACCAAACGAAGCCTTAGATGGCTAATCTAGCCTGCATTAAGCAACTCAGACAATTGTTTCTTCAATTCAGCCAACTCTAATAGAGACATGCGATAAGAAGGACATGTCGGTGGCACTGATTTACGAATCAAGTCAATCCTGTGATATGTTTTCCTCCTTGGAGGTAACTCCTAAGGCAGTTCTAGAGGCATCACATCCTTGTATTCTTTCAGCAACTTGGCAACATCATCATGAACTTTGATTTGCATATCAGACTTCACTTCCACCAAAGAAGCAAGATATGCAGGCTCACCTCTCTTCAAGCCCTTCTCGAAACTAATAGCTGACAACAAGGCTATAGTTTTCTTGTTCTTTCTTATCTTTGTCATCAAAAGGATTTATTCCTTTTACAAAGCCTGGGTCCTTCTCACCCATAAACATAAGACCATCCAAATGAGAAATTGGGGCAACCTTGAACTTCCTCATAAAATCAATTCCCAGTAGAACATTAAAAGCACCAAGTGGCACCACTATCAAAGTATATACATCATATCAGTGCTCGATTTTCAGAGGCAGATTTGCAGCCATGCCATAGCCTGATTGTGTAGCAGAGTTGACAATTAACCCTAATTTTGGTTGGACAATCAGTCACTTTCAACCTGTACTCCCTGACAATCTTTGAGGCCAGAAACATGTGAGTAGCACTAGAGTCTACCATAGCCACAACATTTTTGTCCCCAACTTTCATGTCAACATACATCAAAGCACCATAAGCGTCAGACAAGTCAATAGAGTCAGTTGCACTTACACAACCAATATTTGTTGTGGTTTTCCCCTCATCTATATCCATCCCACCAACACTTAATAGAGTGTTGATCAAACATAGTGGGTTGATATATGAAGTAATTTCTTGTCCTTTTTCTGCTTGTTTGCTTCTCCTCCTCAGTTAGAAGTGCATTAATCTTCCCGTGCTTTGGACAGTTCCTTTCCTTATGCACTGGTTTCTAGCAAGTCCAGCAAACTTTTTCCCCACCCTATTTGTATTTACTAGACGAGACAGCATTCACTTTTTCCTTGCCTTTGTTATTTCCATCTGACTTTCATTTGTCTTTCTTTCGGTAACTGCTCTTCTCCTTCTCTTTGACTTAGAAGAGTGAGTTGGGTCAGTGGCAATATTATTTGACTGAAAATCGATCAAGGCATCAATAGCAGCAATGGTACTAGGCAAATCTTGTATTTTCTGCCTATGCAACTTATTTTGTGCCTAACCTTGCATTCCAGAAATGAAGTTGTGCAACTTATCTTCATCTAATATGGTTTGAATGTCCAGTAATAGCGACGAGAATTCATTCACATAATCTCGTATAGATCTCACTTGCTTCAAACGTTTCAGCCTGTTCCTAGCAACCCAAGACGAGTTACTTGGCAAGAATTTCTCACAAAGTGCATCCCTCAATTGCACCCACGTATTAACCTTAGGCATGTTTGCACTGTCATCATCAGCACACTTAGTCCGCCACCACAGAATAGCATCCCGACAAAAATAGTGAACTACCATGGTCAATTTGCATTTTCAGGAACATAGGTAGTAACAAACAATGCTCTAAGTCCCACAAGAAATTTTTCAGTTCTTTAGCCCCACGCACACCATCAAACGATTTTGGCTCTGGAATCTTAATCTTGGTATGTTCTTCGTTTTCCCTGGGCAGATTTGCAACAACCAAGTGGAGAACATTCACTTCCACTTTCAAATCTTCATTTTTCTTCTTAAGGCCCTCAGTTTGTGCACCCACAGAGTCATGAAAAGCTTGCAATTCAGTCAACTAGCCATCTAGAACACCACGATGGGCCTAGAGTGCAGTATTGATGCCCTGAATTTGTGTCAGGACGTTTATCAGGGCCTCAACATTGTCTATCATGCCTAGAATGGCTTCCAATCGTGCAATATTTTCCCATAACTTGTTGTTTGAATTTTTGCCAGTCATTTTCGTGTTGAAATGACCCTTGCTCTGATACTAGTTGATATGGGGTTAACCATTGCGATCTAACCCAATAGGCATCCTAACACACTTAGACTCAGCCCTCTTTTTGCCGCACTTTTGATCTAAGCCCAATACAAACAATGACTATGAAATCAAGAACACAAGTACGTACAGGAACAAGTCCCAACTATGTTATTAAACTCGTGTCAACAAAGAAGCACACAAAGACTTAGCCTATAAAATTCGTCCAGGTTAATAGGTTGCATAAGACTGACTGCTTGTACCTTTAAATAGGTCACAACAACCCAATCATGTGTCATCCATAAGCCTGCCAGGTCAGTTGACATCCCCAACTGACAGACTTAATTTAAAATTCAAATTAAGAGTTTATCCAGGCTTGCTGACATGTTCATATGGCTAGTAATTCCTAGGACCCGCCAACTGTCTGAGCATGTGCATGGCACATGCGGGCAACCTTCAAATTCAGCACCAATGCCTTGCCCTTGGCGCCTAGACTCGTGCCTGTCATGTCAGGCCCTGCACACGTATCTATACCGTGGCACAAGTCCTGCCCTGCACAGCTTGCCATTGGAGTTTGATTTCCTGAGTCATTGACGCTGTCTAACACCTAGCCTCAAACTTGTTTAGCCACGATCATGCCATGTCATAGTCTTGTCTTGCCTTAGCTTGTCCAGCCCTTGTCATGCCTTAGCCATGTCTAGACTTGCATTGTCTTAGCTTGTCCAGCCCTTGCAATTCCTTAGCCACATCCTGACATGCATGCCTGACAACGCCAATGCCAAGGTCTTCGTTCACGTGAACTTTACCTTAACTGAAATCATGGAGTCTTGGCTAGGCTCATCAGGTAAATCACTAGCCAAGCCCGAGCCACTCGAACTATCAAGCTGAGAGTCTGACACTTATCTACCAAAAATATATGATACACCAACTACGACAAATAGAGAATTTGGTAGTAATTATTTAGTGACAATAGTAAATATGAGTATTTATAATCATTACTCTACATAAGTGTCACTAAATTATTAATGAATCTGGATACAATAACATTAATTTAATTACTAACCAATAAATATTATCGTTAAATATAAAATATATAGCCACTAAGGATATTTTGTTGTGGTCACTATGAATTCGAACGAGGTGATTTCCTTTTGGATAATGAGCAATTTGTAATGTTTGAACTACATTTCTATTAATTAGAATTATCACTCTACAATTTTAACCATAAATGTTCTTCTTTGTTCTTTGTGATAACACAAAAATTGAGGCTTTTTGAAGCCTAAATATCCCAACAATCATTTAAATTAAAAATGAACAATCATTTAAATCAAAAATGAAAGAACGAACATACTAATTTCCAAAGTTCTATTTACGAAAAGAATATTGCAAAATGGAAAAAGGCTTAAACTAAACCAAAGAGATAGTCATTTTAGTTTATTACTACACAAGTAACTGCTACAAATATGAAATACCATTACAATAAGCATCAAAGATTATTTGCTCTAATTAATTGGTTAAGAACTAAAACAATTAGTGATAGAACGATAGCATGACTTATCCAAACCAAATAACAACCATAATACTTGACTTTGCAAATTGAATCCTCTAATTTGACGTGTATTTATATTTGTAATAATTAATTTAATTCCATCAAATTCAGACTGACTGAACCATTACGGGAAACAGGTCTCTCAATGACTAAAATGGGAACAATATCTTGCTATAATACTAACTTTGCTAAATCAGTCAAGAAAATATGACCAAGAGACTATTCAACACAGAACCTTCAAGTATAGTTCAAAAAAAAATTATTTTCCTTGAACTTTTGAATCTAATTGAACTTAAGTGCATGTTGTTCGCCGAGAAGAGTGAGATTGTCATTACCAGGGCCCAAAGAGCTTCCAATTGATAGTCGCACTGCATACTGAAGGGTAGACTACCAATGCTTTGAACCCCTAGTACTTTTGATCGTCAAAAGTCAATTATATAGAGCTTTCCTAATAGACGTTAGCAAGGCTGGCCCAATTGGCATCGAAGGTGGAGTAGTAGTAGTCCACCAATTCCTTCAAGACAACACTGAGATCCATTTGCAAATTGGAAAATTGGTAACTTTACTTATCATTCAAAATTGTGTGTGATTTAAATTACATGCAAGGGAGAATAAAAAATGTCACATCTCTTCATGATATGGAGGCATTCAACAAATGTATTTTGTGGTCTTTGTGAAATAAAACCTCTCCCATGAAACAATTTGGTTGTGGAAAAAAATATCCATATATAATTTAAGACCCTAAATTACAATGACATGTCAACTTTCTTAAATTACATCTAAATGTCAACATTTTGTTTACAAAATAATGCAAACTTATAAAATCATTAAAAAAGAAAGAAAAATGCTAATTTTGTATGGTTGAAATATATTCTTTCTCCTAATTTATTGCTAATGACACTCTTTACACGGAACACAAAACCAAGAAAAGAAAAGGTCAATTTCATGAGATTTGTAAAAAATCTCACTCCTTAATTAACTACTAATTTCTCTCCTTAATTAAATCTTGTCATTTATCAATGTATCAATTAATATTGTCATTTAGATTAAATATATTCTATTCAGTTTATTTAACAAAAAGAAGACATTTGAGAATTTTTATTATCTTAAGGTTGGTGTGTTTTTCTTTTATTTTTTTATAATTAATATCAACCATAATTATATATTTACATGGGGAAAGTTTTATTATTTTCTATGGTTATTATTAAGTATTTACGTGGTGAAAATATGTTGTGGGTGTCTGATTGAAAGTTTGTATGATTTGTTGTGAATTTTTTTGTATACTTTCAGTTAAATGGTAAAATAATTGATGTTTAGATTGGTATTTTTTGGTTTTTTTAATGTCTTGTGAAAATAAACTTGTGAAAAAATTTGATTGATGTCTTCGATTATAATTAGGTATTTATATGGTGAAATTATTGATGGTACATACAACTGTACCATAAAAAATTCAATAATTTAAACAAAAAAAACTAAGAAATTGATCAAAGTTTTTACCATTCTAACTAGAAACACATAACAACAACAATTAAAACTACGCAAAATGAAATCCAAAAAAACAAACATTGTTTGATCAAAAATAAATATTCTCAAGTTAAAAGTGACTAAAGATCATAATGAAAAGATGTTGTCTATTTGATGCTTCTTGGTGCATACTTTGATGGGACCACATTGCCACTAACTGAAACATATTCCCTTGAAATTTTCGGTACGCCAAGTCTGATGATAACCTTCCCAGTAACTTTACTCTCGTTGATTGCATCGGACTCAATTTTTCTCTTCCCGTAATCCCAAAGCAGCACACCATACCTCAGACAAAATAAATTCGGATCTATAAAAGTTATAGCAATATCCATATGATCTTGTGAAAAATATTCAGCAAAAACACAAATATAGAGACCACAATGTCACAAAGAGAGCCACTTAATATGTTGATCATAAGGAAATAACTAAATCAACAGTTTACCAAAAAAACACATAAATATCTACAATAACACGAAATAAACTACCAACTATAAAAGAATATCATCATCAATAAACTATACTATCAACAATTTAACCAAGTTTGGCATCAACAGTTCTACAAAAAAAAAATCATAATATCAAGAATAACACCAAAAAAAAGTCAACTATATCAGTAAAAAATCTACAAAGTTTGATGTCAACCAAATCAGAAAAAAAACATTAAAAAAAATCAGGAATATGAGCAATGTTACTGCCAGACTATACAAAGTATACTAATTTTTCAATAAAACGGATATCAATTTTTCTATCAAATATGTCACCAAAAATCAAACACATGAAGGGACAACTAAATCAACAGTTCATATATATATATATATATATTTAAAGGATACCATCAATAATAAAATATAATATCAACAATTTAACCAATAAAAATATTATCAAGAAAGCAAGAGTTCATATTAAAAAATAATAATTTAACCAACTTTGTCAATTAATTTTGTTCATGTAAATACATATCAAGACTGAAAAAGCAACTAACATATACTATCAGCCAAAAAAAATTCAAATTCAATATAAAAAATATATCAGTGAGAAATCTACAAAGTTTGGTATCTACCAATATCACACTAAAAACTACCAAACTATAAAGGATAGTAACATCACTAACCATACGATCACCAACTTAATAAAAAATTATAATGTTTCGCACTGATAAAGCAATTTTAAACAACTAACTACTTAAATAGAAACTTAACGGCACAAAAAAAAATCAAAAAGGATTTGTCAAAGAAAGGTACCTTGCATCTAGCATCTTGCATCTAGCATCTGTAGATTCATTTTCTTGGTTCAAACGAAGTCTTTTTAAGATCGATAATTGATCCTCAAAATCACTATCATGCGGTAGTTCAACATTCACTTTCCCTTTGCTCTTCAAAGATTTAGAGAGACCCTTGTCGGAAGCCTTGCTCTTCGAAGAATTTGGTATTTCGCCCCCCTTCTAGTTTCTCATGAATTGGCGAAGGAGTAAAGGCATGAAGATCGAAGTTCGGCTTTGAAAAATGGATAGGTATCCAAACAAATTGAATCTTGATTTAGCCTAAGGCTTTTTCAAGCAGGTGTTTTTCTATCCGATTTTAACATGGTGAACAAGTAATTGGATAGGAAAAAAACAAAAGTCACAGAAAATCAAGAAGAAAAATGCATACAAAAATAAATCCAACAATGAAATTGCAACAATAAATGTGTGGAATTGAAACGAAATGGTAATGGAACTCGAAAGGTCAATGTGAAGTCTGCACAATACGTTTAGATGAAATATGCAGAAGATTTCCAGCAAAAAGGAAAAAGGAAAAAAGATTAAGACTTTAAAACTATAAAAAGTAATAAAAGTGTTGTCAAATTTCAAGACCATAAATAAATATTTTTTTCTGATATGATTTAATGTACATTAAATATGTATTTTCTTTGTTGAAAAAATTTGAAAATAATAATAGCATAACATGTACAGGGATATAAATAAAAAGCTTAAATCCGTAAATATTCTTGAGGATTGATATAGTTCATAATATGAGCTCATAAAGTGTATATTCTTGTGATTTTTTCTTTAGTTGTAGAGGAAGAGGAGTTTTACTTGAAGGAACACACACGTTCATGTTAATAAGTGTATGTCCCAGGGAGACATCCCTTCGGATGAACCGGTGGGTTTACCCATTTGAGAATTGTTGCTAAGTATAATATTCTTTGTAATTTATAAATAGGTATTTATGTTTATTAGGGTATTTTGGTAATATTTTTTTTTACTTAAAGTTCAATTCAGGAATATTATAGTAATTTAATATTCAAATTAGAAAGTTACATATGTTTTATGAAATTGGAATGAAGCATGATAACTTGTGAACTTGAAGTGATGAAATTATTAAACTGGAAGGAATTTTAAGTTGAATATTACTGATTGAGAACTTCTATAGAACTGTTTCTTCTCTTACTGAGTTATAGAGGATCAATATCATCATTTCAATGAACATAAACTTTTATTTTATAGCTTAAAACACTAATATTTTTAATGAAAAAATAACTCATAATTACAGCTAAATATTTTCAATTTTAGATAACCTAATATTAAGAATATTAATAAATAATATTTTTTTCGAGTATCAATAACAGGTAATTAAATCTTTGATTTAACTCATTTAAAAAGAACTCAAATTAACTCTAAATGAATTCATCATAAATAGCGCATGAATATTTGTGCTGTGCCAATGAGTACAGTGAGAGTTGAAGATAAAATTTTAGAAATGAACAAATATATCAAGAAAATTGAAGCATCAATTACATAGTTTGAAATGATATACACGCACAATGCATGTATGCTAAAACTAGGAAAATCATAGTTTGAAATGATATACACGCGCAATGCAAGGAAGGTAAAACTAGGAAAATAACACATGCAACCTACTAACATATGTTAAGTTACACTAGTGTTAAAAGGATCTTACACAGTCAATACATAAACTAAAACCATGTGAATTTTGCAGACCTTCCCTGGGTTTGTGCGAAGCAATTGCCTACAAATGCGGCCATGCAGGTGTAAAGACACGGAAAAGGATACAAGAGCATCAAATGGAAAGAGTACAAAAATGCAATTTCAGATCCAGATATTTCCTTTACCTCAGTAAAAAAGGTAGTCCGGTGCATTAAAGCTCTTGCTATGAGCGGGAGCCATGGAAGGACCGCAAGGATCTATTGTACAACATCCTATATTCGGAAAATACATTTCACGTGACTACTACCATATCACTGAAATTACAACATATTCAAGTATCTTATAATTTCCGAACGGAGCCCATACTTCCAAATTCTTCACGGCTAGGCCAAGCAAATTTTGCTTACTGTTGGGGGATTACATTGATGTTCACATCTACTAAGACATCCATAGTTGTTATATTTTGTAGCATACTGCCCGTATAAAGCAACTGTGATATTAAAGCTAATTACATAATGAACACTTGGTGAAACTGTATCATACAACAGTTGTGTTCTCAATTCTGAAGCTAAGAGTATATGACAACAAGAGATGTAGCTCTGCGTAATCCACCAAGACGCTGAAAAAGAAAATGGAGGATGGAAGTTTCTTACTTTGAAGTTTTTGCCTTAAGGCAGAAACAATCACGGGCCCAAAAGTATCCTTCCATAGTTTTGAGGACATTGAGCAAAAGATTGCAAGGGCAGAGTCTCAAAACCAGTGCCCTGAACATGATTTTCTATGGTTCCAAACTGGCTCATTCCACCATTTACAATGTTGTAGCATGCTGCAACTGCAGCTGGCTGTACTACCATCATACTAGAATTTGAAACCTGAACTTGGTTACGTACGGTTTCTGCAGGCAGTGTGTGAAGTTGTCCATTGTGCCTATTCTCCATACCATATCCTATACCAACACCTAGATCCAAGCTAATTGAGCCATTCTCTTCTGTTCTGACCCTTGAACCCCCAGTTATAAGCACCGATCCCGCCATTTCAGGGTTATTAGTCCTGGCCGTTGGTACGTCATGATTGTGTTTCCCCTCATATGTAGTAATTACAGCTTTGGGATCATGGGATGCCCTCTCCACATGTTTCCTCACAGGGCATCCAGCATTGGTGCACTTGTAATAACTCCTACATCACATTCACATGAATACCATAAAAACATCAGAGACCCATGCCTAGAGTGAAGAAACAACAAACCACCGGTTCATTGTATTTTGGAAGTAGACTTTACAGTTTTGGACGTAAACTAACTATTTTCTATACCCTCCTTCCAAAGACTATACGAAATTGAAAGAGAGGTGAACAAATTTAGGTTCTTTCACCTTCCTGTTTAAAGTATGCAAAATTAATGAAAACATCACCAGGTCCTCCATAAAATATTCAAAAGTTCATCTTTTTCTGTGTAAAGATATTCAGAAGTTTATAAGAGGTTTGATGAATTGCTAGATGCATGATCTCTCTGCCTGCTCAGTCTTCAGTTTAGCAATATCCACACATGAAAGCTAATTAAGGGTATTTTGAGTTTCAGAAGGAAAATTTAGGAGATCAGATATTCATACTGTGAAAATAGAAAACTTTCAGTTGACTTGGTACATAATATAGTAGGTAATCAATCCCTATGCTAATATGATAAGTAAATATTCTATAATTAAATAGAGAATATCCTGAAATATTCTATAGAATATATTCTATATGATTTTCTTTATTCAATACAACGAATCTAGGCATGTATGAATCTAGTCACAAACTACCTTGATATTTTGACACAAGGTTTTATTCACTTATACTAGATTCCTAATTAAACATTTACCTTAACATAATCAATCAAAGCTTGAAAGCTATTAACCCTCTACTACTTAGATGTCTCACTAGAAGTACATTCAGCTCTTTCTTAAATGTCTGTTTTGATAAGCTGCACATAAAAACTGTGTGGTCTGATGCTGAAACAAGGACATTACAATCAGGCCTCATGCAAATAAATGAAATACTGGACGGTCCAACTTTCTAATAAAAGGCACAAAGTTCTCACACAGTCATGGAGGTGCATATTAAACCTTGCTTTTAAGGAGCTCTCCAGAGTACCAACAATTAAATGAGCGGAGAAAAACACAGGTTGGATTAATGATTACTAAGGTGCTTCTCCAACAACAGCTTCATATGCTGTTACTTAACCTACAGGGCAACAAGTGGTAATTAACCTTTCAATCAAATTTCAGCCAAGAAAGTTGTCAAAGTAATACACTCAATGATGGCACTGCTTCCATTAAGCGATTATTAACACAGCCAATTTTTACAAGTATTAATAAAACGATATGCCTCTCTAACACCAAGGTAGGGTAATGTCTGCATACACTCTCCCCTCCCCAGACCCCACCACTTTGTGGGATTACATTGGGTATGTTGTTGTTGTATTATAAATACTACGATAGATAAAAATAGGAGTGGATGCAGAACCAAAAAGATCTCATGGACAAAAATTGAGTTAAATAATATAACATAAAATATCAAACAAGAAAATTAGGTAGCAAAAATGGGGCCAGAAAAGTCACTGCTAGATGGGGAAGAGGAGGGTTGGAGAGCTAAATGTGTTCATTTCACCTAATAAATTTTATTTGATTTATGTACATGGCTACCAAGCAATAAGAATTGACATGTAAATGATTTCAAATCATTTCTCAACAGTCGGTACAGATTTATCTAAGACCTCATTTAGAGAGTCTAATTAGTTGAAAGTGCTTACATTGTAAGCTGACTGTATTACAGACGCCAAAGCTTTCTGCTATAACACATGACTTCCCAATTTTTCCAGTTATAGTTGTATGACATTGTCAGTAAATTTCAGTTCACAGATTAATAAGACATACCCATAACAACTCATCTCACCCATAATAATGGTTGACTATCTGGTTCTTCATTTTGATAAGTAACACTGTTATTGAGAGGGAAATCTTTCGAGTCGACTAGAAAGATGGCTTAGAAGATTATAGGGAAATCCACCTAAAAGTATTGATTTACTTACGACCATAAAACAACCTCTCAACCACCATGAACTTCAGACACTTAGCATTAGATGCTACTCAATGCTTTACGTACCTGGGATTAGGATTACCACGGACCACCTTTTGACCATATTTCCGCCACCTGTATCCATCATCCAATATATCAACTTCACTCACAGTTTGAACAACAACACGTGGTTCACGGATAGGCTTAACAACTGGTGTAATATCCATGCCACCATCCATTTTCCTGCTTAAAGACTCAATTGTTAAGTTGAACTAATACATAGGATAAATTTAGGACCCTTAGTTTTTACCTTCTCTTTGCAAATGGATCATCTTCATCCATCTGATCATTAGTGCTGTGCAATTGAGACACTGTACCTTCAAGACCATCATCATCTGCTTGTCTAGGTGATAGTGGAGTACCACTGGGCTCGGTGTTACTAGTCTGGGCATCAGTGTTGAATTTATCTTCAAGAAAAGATAAAACAGAGAGAGAAATAACTCCATATGAGATCAAAGAGGCTTCAATAAAGAGTGCCATGTCATGCATTTGTTGAGTGGGAAACAACCCTTAAAGAGCAATTCAGTTTACCTTCTTGACCAGTGAGGCATGCATCTCTCTCCCCTCTGTCTTCTTGGATGGACGTAAGTGCACCAGGAGTAAACCTACGGCTGGGTTGGGGTTTAGGATGATCATGGGAACCTTTATACACAATCTCTGTAATTTGTCCATCTGGAGAGCGCTCAAATATCTTTTTAACTTCACAGTGTGGGTATGTACATTTGTAGTAACTCCTTGGAAATTCACTTCCTTTAACAAGTTTCTGGCCATACTTTCTCCAGTTATACCCATCTTCTGATGATCTCTCAGCTGTTACTGACGATACATCTTTATTATCAACATGTGAACCTTGCGAGCTTGGATTTGATTGACCTCTCTGATTTATTTCCTCATTATCAGTCGCAGCAGCAGAAGTACTAATTGACGAGACATCTAAACTACGAGGTGCAGGTAGACTCAGCCCTTTTGAATTAGGCATCTCGCTTTCAACAAGAGCTGAAGGTGCTAATGATTGAGAAAGATATTGATCTTGAACTTGAATCAGAGGTTCACTTTGCGGTTGGTTGAAACCTGCAGCAATCTTCGCTACAACAGTGCATTAGGAACTAACTAAATTCAACTCGGTTAAAATAATAGTGAAAATTTTGGATACCAGCTTTGAGCTGATGATTGATATACAACATGTTACCTTAATCAAAAAAATGAAAATCACATGTTGCTTCTTTAGGTACTAAAATAAAATATAAACTAAATCTGCAGGGTCCTATTGTTGTTGGATCCTCCATCAATCCATAAAATGTAGAAAGAAAGGAAATGCTTCCAAACCCCAAAGTATCAGTCAAGTGAGGTAAGCAATTCGTCAGAACCACACATCCACTCAACTGTAGAAAAAAAAAAAAAACCAAGAGGAAGAAATTGATGACATACATGGAAACTAAATGCATGAGGCAAACCAATCATCATTTTCCTAGCAATGAGTTAACACCTTTTGACTGTACTTTTAACAGCTACACTACATTCTTTTCAATTTTTATAAAGTCAATCTTCAAAATTAATTCATTTAAGGGTTTTGAACTATTAACAAAAGAGATGCAATCATCTTGTTACAAAAACTAAAAACAAACAAACAAAAAAGCGCAGTCATTGTACTGCTTTTGTTCCTGTGAAAGAGAGAATGAACCAAAACCCCACCTGTTTCCACATCTTTGGTCACAAAGAAGTTATGTAATAAAAACTAGGTCCAGTTACTGGTTAGAAAAGGTTGCTAAGTGATGAAATTCATATGCAAGAATTTTGTACTCCCTCACTTGAAGATGCCTTCTGTATGTTTGTAATTCATATACAAGAAGATCAACAGAACTACTTTGACTGACATTGCATGTTATAATAACAAGCATACAACGGGAATCAAGTGCAAAGAATTGTGTTTTACTCCTTTTTTTTTAATTTATAAGAGTTGTGGATCAATCCTTTCACGAATGAGATGTGCCAAGTGAGTGAGTAGGTGAAAGAGAGAGAGAATTTCAAGAACACCAAAGTCAGATTTTAAGCAAATTTCTGAATCAAGCACAGTTCAATTTAAGTAATGGATAGACCCATTGAGAAGTTTTGAAGGGGGAAAGAGAAAATAACTAATATTCAATAGCGCTCTTGTCGTATTTCCTTGTTTCTAATTTAATTCAAGCATATAGGCTTTGAATAAAACCTAGGTAATTTATGTCCAATAATGCCAAGGATAACAGTCAAGGGCATTACCACCACAGCTTCCTTCGTCAGTGATCTTGATGTAGAACTAGATCCACTAGCAAACTTAAACTCAAATTCATCGGTCGTTTCACCATATGCATTTCCACTGGAAGAGCTTCTCATCAATGAAAAAGCAGCACTCCCACTAGACCCCTGCATTAGTTGAAACTTGGAGAAGGAACCTGTGGTTGGAGACGGCTCAGCCTGCAGGTTATAAGTGAAATACTATTAAGTGATCACATTCTCCTTTCCAAATAAAGTAGCATCTGAACATATGATAACCAAAGTAATTTTCCTCTTTTCTCTCAGCTTCTTTATGGGGGAAGAAACTTCTTTCTTTTTTTGGGCTATATTTCTTTATCAATTATCATTCCATCTCGGTGATGGATGAAGATGCTTTTCAAGAAAAAATAGATGCCACTTAAAGTAGTTTCATAGGTGATTCATCACCAGTCACTGAAGTTGGAACCTTTCAATATAAGACTTAGGTGACACATGCAGCACACATTCTTATAATAATCATACTGGTGAGAATAACAACAGCCTATATAACTCTCTGATGCCATTATTCTAGCCATATTCATAACATTAGTATCTTTTTCTCTATGGAACAACTTAGTGGTAAGTTGAGCACCTTGCCAAAAGGAAGATTCAACATGTGAAGAAACACACTGATGGCTAAAATGCAGAGAAAGAAAGAATGTAATTCTTCAAAAGTCTAGAGGAATCATTATATCAGCGTCCACAATGTAAGCATCAAAACATACGGTTGCAAATTGCACAGAAATCCATATATACATATATACACACACATATTCCCCAAAATAGCAATCAGGTTGGGAAAAAGAATCAAGGCAACAAATTGCAATATAATGAAAACAACCAAACAACTAATTAAAATAGTTCAAAAAGTACTTTAAGAAAGCAGCAATCACATCAATAAATTCCTCCAATCTTCCACTTCAGAATATTAATAGAGCATTATCTAAACTTATAATTAAATAAGGAAAACAATTAGGTTAGTATTTTCACTCAAATTGAAAACAGCACAACTATATTACCTTACTCTTAACAACATCTAAACTAATCCAGATTAGCAATCAAAAATAATTAGTTAAGATATCCAATTTCGTTTTCTTAACAAGCAAAAAGAACAACTTATAATTAGGGAATCGGATCTCAAATCTGGAAGTGAAATTTCTCATAGTATTAACCGTTAGCGTAAATTTCATGTGTTGAGAGTAGAACTAACTTTGATGTTAGAAAGAAGAACGGGAGATTCGAGAAAGGATGAAGGACTGAGACCAGGAGGAATGGTGATACATGCGGAGGAGCGGGAGATCGGAAGCTTAGCAGGTGACATGAGCTTGTACTTAGCACCGCTGTTGGATCCCACGGCGGAGGAGACGTTGTGGGAGAAGGCAGCATCGGAGCTTGCAAATTTGACTTGCTCGGAAGATTCATTGATGGAAGAGAGTGGAGATGAGCGGCTGTATTGGTGAGAGTGAGAGTGAGAGTGGGACTGAGACTGAGAATCTTCCATTGACGGATTCAGAAGAGTTTTTGGAGGTAGGAGGAGACACAGTCAAAAGGAGGAAACGGGATTGGGGTGTGGGGTGAGGTGTGGGGGCATGAGGGGACAGGGATGGGGCTAGGCCAACAAGGGCCGAGGCACTGTTGGGCTGCAAATCGGATGGATTGGTATTCGAATTAATTAGTTTGGGCAAATTTTTAATTTGTACTCACCTTTTTTATAATTATCAATTTTTTTTGGAAATAGTTATTTTTTGATATTCTTAAATTAGCTGGTAATATATTTTAAATGCAGTCACTTTCTTCATAAATGAGATTAATTAATAAAGATTTAATCATTATTCTTTCATCATAAATTAGGCTAGTTAATGCAGATACACTTATTTTCAATACAAAAATAGTTTAATGTTTCATTCAGGAAGAAAAAATTTAAAAACAAACGAGAAATTATCTTTGAAATTTGTCGGTGATTCACGATGAAATATGTATTATGTTGAGGCATTCTAGAATTTGGAAACGAAATGTTTGTAATTCAAGATACAAGAGTGATGGAATAGTGGTTGAACAGACAATTTCGTTTGCAAATCTAAAAACGGTCATTGTAGCCGAGCTGGACATCAATGAAAGGAAGAAAAATATAGAAATAAGGTACATCATCGAAGGAAAATCTTCTTCGATGATCATTAGGAACGACATGGGGATTCGTTTGTATCTGGACTTGAAGAATAGATCCAGATACACCTTGGTTGACACGAGTATATAAGTCATGTTATACTGTTGAATAACAAGCCTTCCATTTTCTATTTTGATCCCTAAAAATGAGATTTGGTTTTCTTCATGTTTGTTCTTCAGTTTTAGGTTGAATTCTGTTGATTTCTTCGTCTTGGTGTAGTATTTTTTTTTCTTTTCACTATTATATATGGATTCCAATCCATCTTTTAGTTTAGGTCTTACTCAAATGGATGAAACTCACGAAATCTGTCTGAAGTTGAAGTTCTTCGTACTCATTCCGAGCAGCCTAATCGATCATGAACAATTATTCAAACTGAAGAATCCCTACAAATTATGTTTCATTATTCTCTTGATTCCTTGAGCTCTTTTGTTGTTTTTAGTTATTATGTATGAACATATGATACATAAGGGTGTGCAAAAATTGAACCGACCGATAAATCGATCAGATAAAAACGTTATTGATTTATTGTTATTGGTTTATTAGGTTATCGGGTTTTTAATGATTTTGAAAAAAAATATTGAGTTATCGGTTCATATCGGTTTTTACTATTGGGTTATTGGGTAAATCGATAACCCAATAAGATTATAATAATTTACTATTTTACCCCATCGTAAATATTAAATATTAGTAATTTAATAGTAATAGGACACTATAGTAGTACTTTACCTATTTTAATCTTTACCGTACTTAAGTGATTAGTTACCCACTTTAGTATTTAGTCTTTACTCTTTCGTACTCCATTTGTTTTTATTAATGCAAATTCTCATTATCATCCTTATCGGGTAAATCAAAAACTGAACCGTTAAGGACTTAAAATCGATAAAAATTATTTTATTGATTTGTTATCGGTTTAGTATATTTAAAAATCAAAAATCGATAAATCGAACCGATAATGTCTAACCGACCAATGCACACCCCTAATGATACACATCATAGTGTATCACGTAGACCCATACGAAAAAATATTTTTTGCTCATTCTTTTTTTTGTACAAATTTTTGTATCATTCTTCTATGTTTTAGTATGTTATCTCATGTATCAATATATGATACACATCATATTGTATAACGTACACATTAACGATCACTGTATTTTGCTCGTTCTATTTTGTACAAAAAATATTTGTATCATTCTTCTATATTTTAGTATGTTATCTTATGTCATTTGTATCAAGTATTACTAGATCATTAAGTATCAACCAACTAATAGTTATAATATTTATAGTTTTTATTTTCGATACATGGTGCATATTAGGTTTGTACTATTAATACATAGTTATTGTATATTGTATGGATGTGTTGATTAGTTTATCATTATATATAGTTTGGTGGCATTGACGTGCGATGCTCTTAAAAGCCTGTATCATGTATACCTACTGATCACTTCATTTCCTAAGGAAAAGTTATCTAATGATTCATACAGAAGAATATATTTATACATGATACAATAAAGTCATAAAATTGAATTTGGGAGCATTGATCATATATATGTTTTTGATTGAATTCAATTTGAGACAATTGAATTCAAATTTTGGTAGTGATTTTCTAAAAGGAATTTGTTACTTTCAAATTTTGGTAGTGGATTTCTAAAAGGAATCTGTTACTTTTTTATGGGAAATAAGTTAATTGCTATTAATTACCTTGATTTTTAATTCAAATTTTGAAAATTATTTTCTAAATGAAACTGTTACTTTTTTTTTAATGGGAAATAGATTAATTGACATTAATTAGCTTAATTTATGGAAGAGAATAAGTCGGTAATTTTATTTTTTTTAAAACTACAGCCATAAAATTGAATTTGGAAATATTGAGCGTATATATGAAATTTATACACGATACATTAATTCTCTTAATTCATTGAACTTTTTTGTTGTTTTTATTTATCATGTATCAACATATGATACACATCACATTGCATCATGTACACCCATAAGGATCACTGTTTTTTGTTCATTTTATTTGTACAAAAATTTTGTATCATTCTTCTATGTTTTAATTGGTTATCTTATGTTCAATATATGATATATATCATATTGTATCACGTACACCTTAAGGTTAACTTTCTTATCAAAATTATATTTCATTATTCTCTTGATTCACTTAGCTCTTTCAATAATAATTAATTTATTTTTAACAAATATGATATCACATGCATTTTATTCTATAACAAAGTGGATTTTTGTATCAATGATCATGTATCATGTATCCTATATAATTTATGTACCAAAACAAATATAGTGCACCACAATGTAATCGTAAAATAATACTTGATACATAAAATGAACTACTAAAAACATATCAGAACATGTATCAAAATGAGATTTCAATCAAAACTTATTCTGAATCTGATTTATTGTAAAGAAATATTTATCAAACAAATGATTCAATGCATTGATTCCAAGTACAAACAAATTCCTATGTTTTTCGGATACAAAAATTAAGCGATCAATTCAAAGAACCACTTGCAGATGACTAAGTTAATATAAATTAGTTATTTTTCAATAGTTAAGAAACGAAATTTTTTTGACGTATGTAAGATGTTTTAATTAATTTTTTTATTAGTACTCATATGACTTCTATATATTTTGTTTTAAAAATTTAACACAAGTGTCTATGTTGCCCAAGCTTGGTGTATTAGCTTTCAAACTCATCAGACTTGAACAAAGTTTGCTCAATTAACATGATACTTGACAATTCTAATATACAATGAGTTTACACTTTAGAAAATTGATTGATAAATTATATCAGTTGTGAAAAAAATTTCCTTATTCAAGTGTATCATACTACATGATACTTGAATAAAAACTTTCTTACAGGGGTTTTATCATGTGTCATGATACAATGTTATTTAAAAAAATATTAGATACATGTTATATTACAACTCATTACATAGTACTTATGAATCAACCAGAATATTTGTGTACCATAACTTTATAAATGAAATGATTTAGCATGATTTATAATGATAAAAAATGTGAATCGTATTGTATGGTACATTCAATTGTTACAAGCATTGTACAAGTATCATTAACCATGATACAAATGACTATATTTATGCTAATTGATTCAACAACAAAGTAAGAAAACATAAATTATATATATGTATCAGTTACACAAGTAATTATATGTGTACGAATCAAATATACAAGAATTACACTAGATACATATTGCCCCCATGAATCATCCAACAATTTCATACATTGTACAAGTATCATTATGTATTTGATAAATGACTATATTAGGATAATAGATTTAACGTGTTGTGTATCACGTATCATATGCATGCTACAAAAAAGCTACCGTGAGAAATAACTCAAAGTAATGAGATATGCAATGATACTTGATACAATAAGACATACATTAAACTCAATAAATCACGAAGAATATCATGTGTCATGATACAGTGTTATTTAAAAAAAATACTAGATACATGTTATATTACAACTCATTGTATAATACTTATGAATCAGGTAGAATATTTATGTACCATAACTTTATAAAAAAAATAATTTAGCATGATTCATAGTGATAAAAATATGACTCGTATTGTGTGGTTGTACAAATATCATTAACTATGATACAATGATTATATTTATGCTAATTGATTCAACAACAAAGTAAGAACATAAATTATATATTTGTATCAGTTACACAAGTTATCGTATATGTATGAATCAAATTTACAAGAACTACACTAGATACATACTGCCCTCATGAATCACTACATCCAACTATTTCATACTCTGTATAAGTATCATTATGTATTTGATAAATGACTATATTTAGGATAATAGATTCAACGTGTTGTGTATCATGTATCATATGCATGTTATAAAGAAGCTATAGTAAATACAGCTCAATATAATGAAATATGCAATGATACTTGATGCAATAAGACATACATGTCAATAAATCATGAAGAATGATACATAATTTTTACCAGTGCACCAACTAGTCCTATTCAGATGTCCCTCCTCTATGATAAATTCAATTGGACAGAAATCCTAAAAGAGAAAGATATTAATGGTAACCCAGATGAAGATGATGATCAAGATTTTGCTTTTGATTTCAGTGGGCAGAAAATCCCCAAAAAAATTATTCAATAAAATATTTTCTCCTAGGCACAAGAAGAAAGATTTTGACCCATTTGTTATAACTTTACAAAAATACAGTCGAATAGAGGACTAACAAAAGATTTCAAAAATGAAAAGAAATTAGAATCTTGAGAGAAGAAAAGAAACGAAAGCAATCAAGAAAACCCCAAAAAATTCACCTTTGTTTCTTCTTCTTCGTCATCTTTGTCTTCTTCAATTTTGTCCTTGTTTCTTCTTCTTCTTCTTCTTCTTCGTCATCTTCTTCCTCCTCTTCGTCCTCTTCAGTTTCTTCAATGATTTCACTCTAGTCTAAATAATAAAAAATCAAAGACTTGTTGTTTAGAAGTTCTTCAAAAAGATTAACATGAATAAATCAAGCAAAATAAATGAAACAAAATTAAAGTTCATCAAAAGGGTTCTGGAAACGATGAAGAAAATGGAATTTAAATTTCCTAGATTTGAAAATCAATGAGGACAATTTCCTATAAGGAAAATTTACATAACCGATGCAGGAATATAGGGTTTAAATTAGGGATATAATTAATGTTAGACAGTTGAGTAGATAGAAAGAGTCATGTATATCTTTTAGAGAGAGAAATATAAAAAAAAAGGGATTTATGTAATATTTTGAAACGGGTGATTTTTTGAGAATATAAAAACGTAAGTGGTGTAGTTTGATAAAATTTCCAATTAATTATACTAAACATTTGATTTATATTATCAGATGAGCTACATAAAAAATAACTAATTTATACAATTTAAATAAGTGAAAAATTATAATTTGCTCGGTCTCAATTCATATGACACACCTTTTCTTTTATTCAGTTTAAAAAACAATAACATATTTTTATATTTAATAACAATTAACTTTAAAATATCCATTTTATTCTTAATAAAATGATTTACAGCAATACAAACATTTACCATTTATTTTATATTACTTTCAAAAGTCTTCCTTTATTTCTTAAACTTTATGTCAAGTCAAACTAATTTATATAAAATGAGATTGAGGGAGTAATTTTTTAAAAATATTTTAGAGTTTTTTCCTTTCTTTTTCCAATGTAGAAGTAAGAAAAAGGAAAATTGATGAGAGATTATAAGATGAAAAATCAAACTTTCATTGACAAAGTAAAAGTTCATGTAGACAATCAAATGAGCTACTGAGATAGAGGTTAATATTAAGTTAGGCGTTTGGATATAAGAATTGTGAAGTTTTAAAAAATAATTAGTACTTGCTTACAAGTTGAAAATGTAATTGAAAATTAAAATTATGTTTGGACATGAATATAAATTGGATGTTTCTGAATTTTTGTAAATGATCAGAAGTAAAAATTGTGAAATAAATTTGGAGTTTTTTGAATTCCAAAAAAATGTGATTCAACTCAAATGAATTAAAAAAACTATACAATATTACGTTCAAATAATTTTCTGAGAAAAAATAAAAATATTTATGACCAAACGAGTACTAAGAAGAAAATCAATGATTGTGAAAAAGAAAAACTGAAAAACTTAGTCACACGATGTCTTTTAGTTTCATGAAAAATTGATTTTTTTTCCTAATAATGTTTGGTTGATAAAAAATTTTAGAATTTTTTTAAAAGAAATTATTCAATTAATTGTTTTAGTGATGTGATACGCGAACCTTATGATAAGTTCTGTGACAAGTCATAAATTTGTTGAGATTGAAACACTATTTTTCTTCGTGACTCGATGGTGATAGCTGTCATGAATGGTGACCAACTGCCTAATGGGTTGTACAACTTGTGATTAATCCTTTTCCTATGACATCTTATGCTAGCACTCTTAAGCCTGCTTTGTTAAATGTTAAACATATTTCATTGAAGTCTATTTTGTATTTACATAGAGAACCCATCGTCATGTGGGAACAGTAAGAGATTGATCAAATAATTATCAACAAAAATCTTGAATATGCAGTGATTGACAAATGTTCTCATGGTTGGCCAGATATTCAAGATTTGAAGAGTCTTATTCCAAAGAAATGTGAACTCAAGAGAGAATGTAAAAATTGGACTGCTCAGTAATATACATGATTAGGGTGAATTTATTGGAGGACTATGCTCATTTGCTCTCAAAACTAGCTCCCTATATACTCAGAAAAATTGGACATTCCCTGTGAGAACTCTGAAGTGGGATCCAATGTTAAATCCAGAGGAGAAAACATCAACAGTTATAGAATGAATCTCTTTTCCTTCTCTTCCGCTAAATTTCTTTGGGAAAGAATCAATTTGTTCTCTTACGGCTGCAGTTGAAAAACCTCTATAGGTATACATGGGCACTAAAAATCAAATAAGACCTAGTTGTGCACGCGTGAAGGTGGAAATTGATCTTTTAGGAGAATTTTCAAAATGAATTAAAATTGGTATCAAGAAGGTGAGTGGTAAAGTCATGAAAAAAATGGATAGGATCAAGTATGACTATGTGCCAAAATACTATAAGACCTGAACGATTCAAGACCATGATAACCAACAATGATATTTGGATCATGTTAAGCTCTTTCATCAAAAAGACAAGATTGAAAAGGAGCCTGATGCCAAGAGAGGGATTGTACAGAATCAACAAAAAGGGAAGACATGGCTTATGATGAAAAGGGAATTACCCCTCAGGGAGGTGGAAGTACACAACTGAAGGGTGATAATGATGCTCAATTCGTAGAGATAAAAAATAGGCTAGGGGGTAGGAGAAAAAACTCATAAAGTTTAGACAAAGGTGAATGTCCTAACAGGCAATCAATTTGTTGCTCTAGCTAATGTGGAGGAAGGTGAAAAAGTGGAGGGCATGATGAATGAAGGGAATACCCATAATGTGGAAAAGCATTCAACAAAAGAGTGGGTTGATAGAGCTTTTGCAAAACAAAACAAAGTGGTTGATGTTGAGGCATAAACCAGCAGTACGAAAGAGAAGGAGGAGGGATAGTATCTACCTACTCTTATCAGGTGTGAATGATAGCGGAGGAGATTCTCACGTTGACAAATATGATAATAAGAGCAAGGAACTTAATAGGCCAGGAATCAATAGTCAGAGGATCCAGAAAGATAATAAGGGCACTAATGAAAATCCTATTGGGAATACAGTGATAGTGCCACATAATGATACTCTTGAGTTGGAAATTGAAGTAGAAGGTGATTCACAACATACAAATATGGAGAATGATGAGGAATTCATTAATTACAACATTCAATTAATAAGTAAGGCAGGTGGTTTGTCACCTCGTCATACTGACAACTTTAAAGCCAAAAGGGATAGGTCCACTATCACTCTTCATGTTAGAACAAGGAGTAATAAGGTCAGAACATCTCCTAGTTTTTAATGATTAAAAAAAGCTCTATATATTAGATCTGTTAATACTCAAAATGCCTTTCAGAGGCTAATAGATCTAAATAGAAGATTTAAATACTCATTCATAACTTTTATGGAACCTTTTTAAGATCTAGCAGAGTTAGAAAAATACAAAAGAAAAATTGGGATATGAATATGCTCTTGTAAATACTTCCGAAAAGATTTGAATTTTTTGGAGGAAAGTTTGGGAAGGGAATATGTTCATGGACTCTAATCAATATATTTCAATGAAATTCTATAAAAGTAATCAATTTTATATTATTTCTTCCATATATGTAAGATGTAGTGCGGTCGAAAGGCTTGAACTATGGGAGGAGTTGAAAGTTACTGTATGCAATGACATCCTATGGATGGTAGGTGGTGATTTTAATGTTATATTAAATGAAGAAGAAAATTTGGGAGTACTGAATTTTACTCTGAATGAAGCATTGAATTTGCCCAATGCATTAGATGATGTGCTTTTTCAAAGGTGCACTTTTCAACCAGTAAATTTACCTGGTGGAGTGGTAGAATAAATGAAGCTTGCATCCTGAAGAGATTGGATAAGGTTTTTGTTAATAACACTTTCTTAGAGATCTTTCCTAATATAGAAGTAGTGCATTTCATTAGACAGGGCTTGAATCATGCTCCACTCCACGTGAAATGTTGCACAGAGGTGGAGTCTTCTATTAAACCTTTCTGATTTCTTAGTTTTTGGACCAAACATCATTAGTTCAAAAAAATAGTGCAACAAAACCTAAAGATTGACTTTATGGAGAGCCTTTTTTGGAATTACATGCTAAATTGAAGAAAGTGAAGTGGAATCTAGCAATATAGAGCAAATATATTTTTGGTAATATTTTCAAGAGGATTGCTACCTTTGAAGATATAATAAGGGTCAAGGAGGCATAATTGGAAATAGATCCGTCCGAGGCAAACAAAGCTGATCTTAGTAAGATGGAAGTTGAATTGAAGTAAGTCCTCAACTTAAGGAAGAGTTTTAGAAATAAAAGGTGGGTATGAAATGGTTTGTGTATAGAGATATCAATACTAAGTTCTTTCATTCATACTTGCAAGGAAGAAGGAAAAATTACATCTGTCAGAGATTGATGATAGACATGGTGTTCAATTACAAATAATAAGTTAGATTGGTGAGGTTGTAGTGGAGTATTTTGAGGATCAGTTCAAGGAAGATAATGTCAAACAATATCATTCCACGCTGGAATACATACCAAAGTTAATGAGGATGATGAGGCTTCCTGAATGTATTGAAGTAAATAAGGTAGTTTTTGAGTTAAGTGGGGCAACAACTCTCAATACCTTAGGCTTGAGTAGAGTGGAAGAGATAGGAGCATTGTTTCTTCATATCTGCTTCCACTTCCCATGTGACACTTCAACTAGTTAATTCCTCCGAAGAACTTTAACCGATGCAACGTATTTGTTTCTCAATCTCTTGACTTGCCTATTCAATATTACAACCGGGACTTCTTTATAAGTCAAGTTCTTTTCAAGATCCACCACTTCTAAAGGCACAATTGAACTTGGGTCTCCTACACACTTTCTCAATATGGATACATGGAAGACCGGATGACCTATGCTCATCTCCATAGACAACTCTAGCTCATAAGTAACTTTACCAACCCATCTCAAGATCCTATAAGGCCTACATACCTAGGGCTTAATTTCCTTTTTTTTCCACAATGAACCACACCCTTCATGGGTGAGACTCTTAAATACACCTAGTCATCAACTTTGAACTAACGGTCTCTCCTCCTTGTGTCGGCATAAGATTTTTACTCACTTTGTGCCATCTTTAATCCTTCCCTTATCAAACTTACCTTCTCCAAAGCATCCAAAACCAAATTCGTACCTATTAAAGTCATATCTCCCACTTCAAACCATCCAACCGGGGATCTAAATTGATGTCCATATAAAGTCTCAAATGGTGCCATCTTTAATATTTCCCTTATCAACCTCACCTTCTCCAAAGCATCCAAAACCAAATCTAGACCTATTAAAGTCATCTCTCCCACTTCAAACCATGCAATCAAGGATCTACATTGTTGTCTATATAAAGCCTCAAATGGTGACATCCCAATACTAGAGTGATAACTATTGTTGTAAGCAAATAGAGTGAGTGGGACATGTTCATCCGAACTACCCCTAAACTCCAAGACACAAGCACTGAGCATATCTGTAAGGGTTTGAATGGTCCTTTTGGCTTGACTATCTATTTATGGATGAATTGACGTGCTAAGCTTGGATTTAGTACCAAGGTATCTTTGGAAAGATCTCCAAAAATGAGAAGTAAATTGGGTACCAAGATCCAAAATATTGTATAATACAACCCCAAGTAACTTAACCAAATCATTACTATATAATTTTGCATAGTCTTCAACACCATAGGTGGTCTTGACTGGCAAGAAGTGAGTCGACTTGGTCATTCAATCAACAATGAGCTAAATGGAGTCAAAGTGACTCTTAGTGTTAGGAAAACCAATCACGAAGTCCATATTGATCTCTTGCCGCTTCCAAGTTGGGATCTTAATGTCTTGGGATAGGATACTCAACCTTTAGTGTTCGACTTTGACTTGTTGGTAATTATGACATTTGACCATAAAATTTGCGACCACTTCATGCCACCCTACTAATATACTTTCCTCAAATCTCTATATATCTTTGTAGAACCAGGGTGAATAGAATAGGATGAATTGTGAGCCTCTTTCAAGATCAAGCCCCTCAATCCATCAACATCTGACACACTTAACCTTCATTGATACCTAAGGATACCATCTCTCCCTTGGGAGAAAACCTCTACTTTTCCCTCTTTCACCATGGTCTTCAACTCAACCAAGGCAGAATCAAAGTCTTACTTGAATTTAGCCTCCTCAACCAATGAAGACTTAGAACTATTTAGAACCATCATGCCACCATTTTTGGCCTCATCCAACCTAACTCCCAACCTTGTCAATCTATGAACATCCTTTGCTAACTCTCTCCTCATATCATCAGTGTGATTTAAGGGCATGATGAACAACATTGTTATGTGAAACAACTAAAATTATTTCATAAGCAAGAGAACAGGGAGAAGGGGATTGGAAAAAAGAATGAGGACAAGGGTTGGAAAACATATGATAATGGGAAGGGCCAGGATGACAAAGGTAATATCAACATGCAACATAAGAGTACACCGTAGAAGGTTTTGTTGAATAAAAAAATGTAAAGGGGGTTAGAAGAAGCAGCCAATTGAGGCCTTAAGTGATGAAGAAGAATCAAAATTTGAAAGTACCAAACAAAAAATTGATAGTTATAATGACAAGGCTAACAGGAAACTAAAGAATGGATAAAGAATGTGTTTGGCAATAACAATAGACACTAAGTAGAAGGATTCAACAAAATGATGACAAAGGTATGCATACTTGATGTCACTCAGACCACATCTTCTTTTGAGATAAAGCGGTCGATGTCAAGTATGTAACCTAACCAAGGTTAGGGTCGAATCCCACAAGGAATATGGTAGACTCCAGAGTAGTTCAGTTGTAAAATAGGTTGATTAACCTAATAATCTCCTTAGAAAGAAGAAAACAAATGGAGGGGTTGAAAATTAAAGTAAGTAAACTATACTAATGTAGTTGAGATATAATCAATGGAAGAGCTAACTAGGGTGATGTGTTCCCCATGGATCCCTAACTTGATAGTATCACGTATATATAACCTTTTTTGGTGTATAGGTGTTACACAGTAAGCTAGGTTCACCTAAACCCTTGATCCGGCGATTAGATAAATTTCATCCCGGAACTTGATCCATCTCTGTGATGTGGCTATGCTAACCCTTACTGTAATTCCAGTACAACCTTCACTTAATCTAGTTAGGTTGATTAGACGAGAAAAAGTTCAATCACCTTCTGTTAATTACCTTTTTTTTCAATTTGTTACTTTCTTGATTCAACAAGTAATACTAGGTGAGTTCTAATGTAGGCATCTATGAAAAAATAATTAAAGTGAAGATGATTAATTAATACAACCTAATACACCTTCAAAAAATTACACCATATCCAATTTACCTGATTAGTTCCTCATGGTTCCCATAATCCTAGCTGCGGATTTAGCTATGCATGATTAGTGTAGATGCAGAAATTATGAAAGAGAAAAACATAATTGAACACTTACACAAATAAAATTAAGAATAAGAAATTCAACTCTTCAATTAAGATTGCAAAAATCGAATCAAGAACACAAGAAGTTTTTTTATTACTAAGAATACTAAAATATATGAATTATACAAAACTTTCTGAAAACTCTCAAAAAATAACATAAAAAACTTATTTATAATAAGTAAAATACAAAGTCAAAGCAAATTAAGAAAATTGTGTCGTCGAACTTTACGGGACTTTTCACGACTTGTAGACCACTTCATGGCCCGCAGATCGGGGTTTCGTGGACTCTGAAAGTGTTCCAGAGATGACTTCTACGAGACCATTTCACGAGCCATGTAAGATTCTACGGCTCGTGGGAGGTTTCATCTGATGACTTTTCTACACCTCTACACTTTCTGATCCTCAGGGCATGACCATCATTCTATGACTCATATGTAATTATATGGCTCGTGGATCCTCCTCGTATAGTTGACTACAAGTTTGCACCCCTCACTGGAAGTTGATACGGAACCCACTCTATGACTCGTGAACTCCTCCACGATCCGTAGAGGATTTCGTGGATCACAAAAAATTAGCAACTTCAGTATATTTTTTCCAAAGCTTTGCAAACACTGTAATCCTGCAAAATAAACACAAAAACGCAATCAAGTCTACTAACACGCATTAAGAACACACAAAATTCTAAGTTTTAAGCATAAAAAGTGATGCTTTTTTGAAGCATATCAACATCCTCAACTTAAAATTGTTGTTTGTCCTCAAGCGATAGACTCAATCTATATAAGCAGAATAGAAACATACAAACTCCACCCCAATGGCACAAACTTAATCAAAATCCAACACAGATACCCATACCATATTTCAAATCCATATCATATAGTTATCCAGCAAACCAACACAGATGAATATGCTCAACAGTGCAACTATAATAAGCCATGTAATCATAAATAAACAACAATCACAAAATTAGTCAGACAACAACAATGCAATACAAGTGCCCTCATAAAAAGAAGTCACATTCCTCACTCAAAATGATATTTTAAAATTTAGTACTTGGGACAATACTACAACACCCACTCTCACAAAGGGAAAAGACATAAATTCCCCCCTAAAGTTATCCCTAAAAATCAGTTACACACTTTAACTATATAAGTGACCTATTACACACCTATACTATGCCAAAGTGAATTTATTTGACCCTTCCTGTACCAAACCCAGATATTACGTAGAGAGTGAGATGCACTCGCCCTATTAGGTTGTCAACTCATTTTGTTTTCAACCATATCCGTCTCATTTCACTCATATTCATTCTATTTCACCCAAATCTGTTCAATTTATCCTAAGAACATACAAATCTATCCACCGATTTTGACCATTAATAAAAAAAATTCTAAAGATTTCTCAATTTAATGGAGTTTTTCAAAGAAAAAAAAGAACATATAAGACCCATTTGGATCTGTTTCCATCATGTCTACCCACTTCAAAATAGACTTCTTCTTTTTTCAGAGAGTTTTCATCTATGGCAATAAGAAAGCATGTCAAAGTTTCTCACTCCATTACTATTGTTCTTTCCCATTTCTCCAACAACATGGTGCCGTTTTACAAACTCACCATTGCCATCTCAATCAGTCTCCATGGAATGTCATCACATTCCTCATTGAAGATGTAAAACAAGATAATATTATTAACCACCACACAATACTTCTTCAATCAACTCACAATCTGAAAAAGAAAATTATTTTTTTAGGGAAAAGAGAGAAAGAAATCAAAATGGAAAAGAGAGGATTATGAAAAAGAGAGGAAGGAATAAGAAGTTAACTTTGATTCTCCTTCAATTTGGGACATGAATCTCTAGAATTTAGTTGAAGAATTAGGGTTCTTGAGGTTTTTGGTTGAATTTGGGTGGTGGGTTCTATTTGTTTGAATTATATAGGATAATATCAATTAAAAAAAAATTAAAAATTGATTATACCGTGCAGACGTGCTAACAAAGAGTCACTGAAACACGCTTGGGATTTGGTGCAGGATGGATTAAATAAATTCACTTTGGCATAGTATAGGTGTGTAATAGGTCACTTAGATAGTTAAAGTATGTAACTGACTTTTAGGGACAACTTCAGGGGGGAATTTATGTTTTTTCCCCTCTCACAAACGACATTCAAATACTATGACTAATACCATAGGCTTGCCTCTATACTCACGACTGACACCTTCAACTAGTTGGTTTAGGATCATTTTAGGACTTTCTAGGCTTATAACGTAGGCTCAAGAGGCTTTGGTATGATGCTTTAGAGACATAGTGACTAATGGCCCTCCTTGACACTGTGTTTTTTCTACACTTTTACCCTACCAACACGGTCTTAACTGTTATTACAACTGAGTCATTTGTGACTCAGTGCTGGCCTATCGCTGTGTCAGGGCCTGAAATGCTGCCGCAAATACAAAGGCAATGCCTGCGGGTACTGAAGTAGATACAGTGGTCGTTGGAGCAAGAATATCAGTAGTGGAGCCCCTCTCCACATTAGTCTCAGCCCGTGGGGGCCCCTCAATAGTAGGTGCAACAGTAGTAGATGGCTCAAGCGGAGGTACTGGAGCAAATATTTCTGGCATAGGTACCTGAGGCCTCGGTGGTTGCCAGAGTGCAATCGAATTGTCATCAACCTTGATTAGGCTGACATTAAGTGTATGCTAAACTTCTACAAGCACATCCACATAACAAATAACATCCACCCCCACTGCCAGGCATAGTTAGTGAATCAGGCACGGGAAGGGGATGGTCGTGGACCTCTTCAGGGTCGCCTCGTGGATCTGCTCTGAAATAAAAATGGCCCAGTCAATATCATAACCAGCCAAGATGTTGGCTACTAGAACAATACGGTCCGGCATGAGTGTATTGTCTGCAAGCATCGGCCAGATCCATAAATGAATGACCACCCACCAAAACTTAGTGGGGAAGTTGAGGGTAGCCTTAACTATAGGCTTTACTGAAGGGATGATCCATATGGGGTCGGGCCCCTCTACTGCTATGTGGTCAGCAACCCATCTCATAAATGTTGATCTGCGCTCTAGGTCCCTCATCACACCCAAGTCTCAAGTCTGCCGCACTCTGCGATCAAACTCTGTTGTGGATCAAAGGGTTGAGAACTCGGGCCCAAAAAGCATCTGGTGGAGGGCCTCCTCTGAGATGTCCACCTTTTGATCTCTCACCACACCTCCTCTAATATCGGTTGGGAGAGAGGCTTCTTTCCCTTAGGAAGAGAGCTATGTATTGTGGCGGTGTAGGAGGCAAAAAGCTCCCTCACTATTACCGGTGAATACCTCCCTACTAGATGTGCCAACCACTAGAGCCTATAGAAAACTATAGTACCCTCGAGCCCTGGGACACTATCGAGTATTGTAGTAATGACTCACGTATCCTCGAAGATAGAACAAGCAGGTTGGCCCCGCTCATTCCGTTGTAGATCCTCCTCATAAGTGGCTCGCATGCCCCCGACACACCATCTACTGGCTTAGGAGTCTGGTGATGTATATGGTACTCGAAGGCCTAAAAATGAGGTGGAGTCTGAACCCTCCTTAGATTTGGGCTCGGACCCACCCTCGAAAAAGGTCATTTATATATTGCTATTGGCCCTGTCACCTTTCTCGTCAGACTGGGGAGGGCAGACCACGATCGTCTGCATGGTAGCCTACCAAGTAGTAGCCTAAGTTTGTTTTGGCTCATTGTCTGGATCAGGCTAAACACTGAGCTCTTCTGCAGATCCACTAGGCTCGGGGGCATGCTCAGAATCTATGGGCTTGTCATGCAAGCGATCCCTTATGGCACTTATATTATCCTTCCTTGGTCACGGAGCCATGGTACCTGCAAAATACATATTCACGAAGCGAGTTAGTCCCATGAATTGAAAATAAAAAATAAGAATCATAAATGGACTGGAACAAAAAGGGGCTACAAGAGCCTTTTCACAAGTCATAGAGTGCTCTACGAGTCGTAAGGGCTTTCGTGGATGCAGTGTTCAACAATTCTCAGTTACTGGAGTTGCATCTATGAGACCAGACACGACTCGTAGAATGCTTTACGAGTTATGGACTGAGCCATAGATGTAACTCTAGATTAGGTTTATCACATGTGGAACCTTTGAGACTTGTCTACGAGTCGTGGAACAATCCACGACTTGTAGAAGGTCTCGTCTAATGGGGTCCCCAAAATTTTTGCTTCTCAAACTATTTACGAGGGGTAACTACGACTCATAGATTGATCCACGAGCCACAAAAACCCTTATGACTTCTTCTCGAACCTAAATTCTTGTCAGGTCCATCAAACGAGTTCCTACGACCCATTTTTAGACAGCACCAAGGCAAAACACACCCACACCAGCTGATTTAGCACAAAGTAACCCATCCCCATACAGTAGATGGGTCCATCAAATATGGAACCAAAAAATAGACCTGTAGAAGTTTTTCCACGAGTGAACAGTACGGGCCATAACTCAAACCACGACCCGTAAGTAGGTTTTGTAGTTCAACTCTGCTTTGGCAGTCTGCAGTAAAATATCATAATGGTTGACTCTAAACTCCAAATGAGGTGAAATTAGTTGCGTTGGAAAGTTAATTCAAAACCTTTCATTTGGTAGGTCATAGGAAACCTAATTCTCTGTGTGCTAAGAGTTATGGTCATTTAAAGTTTACCATTGCATAATCTAATATAAGAAACTCAATCGATAGGAATGTTTTGAACTCAACTAAGTACTAAGGGTCTCTTATGATCCTAATCCACTTATAATAATCTTCACACATATAGGAATGAGCCTTGAAATATAGGTGTTTGTAAGGCATCACTAGGTTCAAGCTTATATACTCACGACAAAAAAATTTGGATCGTATGAATAAAGTTGTGGGGTATTACATTAGCATAGGTCGATCCCGATATAGATTTATCACTAATCAGCTGGTTACTTGTATTATATATTGTGTACATATAGTAAAATAAACAAAGATAAAGTGAAAAAAGGATATAACATATATGATTCCACAATATGAATAAAGGTGATCTTTTATCCTCACATTGGTGCATGGTTTCATTTGAATTCTTATTTTGCATATAGTGCTTTCTTCGTACTAATGTCCCTCCCGAGGTAGCTATATTTCATTTTATAGGTACAAGAGCTAGTAGATCTCCCCAGTAGGAGTACATGATATCCAACTGCTATTACTGAGCTCCAGGTTGCTTTGAAACTTTTTGGGTCTAAAGCATATATTTTTATATTATATAGTAGTTACGCATGAGGTGGGGCTTGTCCCAACTTTTATCAAATAGTGTTCATCATTTAGAGGCTTTCTAGACTATATAAAATAAAATGTAATCATGTCTCATATTTTAGACATTGTGGCTCCAATGACCTGATCATATGTTGTAACAACCCAAAATGTTTTGAAAAATCTACTTATGATTGGTATTCTATGATGTACTACAAGCCATGGTTGAGTTTTGGTAGACACGAGTTGAGTTTAAGTGGCCGAATGCAAATTGGGCTAGTTAGTGGCCTAGAGGGAATATTTCGGTAGTGTACTTAAAATAGTCATAACTTTTGATGTAGGATGAACCATATGGGCTAATGCATATAAAATCAAAGCTCTTTGAGTTATATTTAAAAAAAAAGTAGTTTCACTCAATTTGGACTTCGGATAAGGGAGATATAGCCTAAACAATAAAACTGCCTAAAATTCAGAAGCCATTGGAGATAGGCTCAGAAAAGTGGCCAAGGACTTTGGCACGAACCGTGAAACTTTTTACGGTCCGTTTCGTGCCTCATGGGATGTCACAGTGAGCTTTGGGTGGCATGGAACCACCCCTAATCCAAGTCTAACTCAACTAGACCTTGGACGGTCCGTGTGGAGCTAGACGACTCGTCCACTGTCCCGTGAAGGTGGACAGTGGATAGGCCAAATCTTGGCCTTGGGTTTTGAGTCTAAGAGAGGTTAGAAGGTACCTCACACCGGACGTCAACCATTGGATGGTCCGTTTAATTGCTCGTCAAGTGCAACAGAGAGTTTTCGTGAGTTCGCGTAGAAAATTTGGCTAAGGGAGTTTTGACGGCAGGGTTGACGGGCCGTGTGCATCTTGACCGCACTGTAGCTTCCATCTGGCATTGTTATATTCCAAATAGTTACATTTTATTAAGGGTATTTTTGGGATTTTGCCTTTATTAATTCTCTTTTAAGCCCCCTAAAGTCCCAAAATCCCTTTAGACATTACGTAAACCGTAAACTTACGCTCAAACCACTCTCAAGAGTTACATTGATTCCTCTCAAGTTCTTGAACACCATTGTTGAAGATTCAAAAATAATTTCAGGAAAGTGATCAGTTCTTGCTTCTCTACGCAACCCTAGTGGTTGCTATAAGGTATGTGGGTTTTAAATTCGTAGGTTCTTCCACCCATGAAGCCCAAGAACCCTAACTCTTTAAATTATGAATTTTTACGTTTTACTTAGTTATG
>JBCEWC010000593.1:7556-53354 GCA_038996855.1 Solanum aculeatissimum | reverse complement strand
GGGGGGAGGGATTGTAGAAGGTAGAAGTACAAATGGGGTAAACAAATAAATTTTTCAAAATTTGAAATATTTTTTGAAAATAAATTTTAAAATTTTGTGGGGGTGGGGCAGCGGGTGGGGTAATTTTTTTTTTTTAAAAACTTTTAATTTTTTTTTCGTGGGGGCTGGGGGAGGGTTGAGTTAATTAGGGTGGTCGCCGTAGGGATGGAGTAAAAAATTAAAATTTTCAAAATATTTTTTAAAAATAAATTTTTAATTTTATTTTAAAAATCATTTTTTTTGGGACGGCGGGGGGAGGCGGGGGGTAGGAGGGAAGGCTTGTTTGTGGTAGGGAGAGGGTAAAAAAATATTTTAATTTGAGATTGGAGGAGAGGTTTGAAAAATATTTTTCTTAGTTTTTGAGAGGAAGTCATTTTCTTTAAATTTGAGGAAAATGAATTGATTTAGAAAATATTTCCAAAACATTTAACTCAATCAAACATGAAAAAATTGAAAAATATTTTCTTCCATATCAAACACATCTTTAGTGAAAATTTTGGCTCCAATACTACTTGGGAGAGTAAGGATATTTTTTTTAATGAAAAATTCTTGTTGATTGGAAAGTCACTTGCCTTCATTTAAAAAGATATTAATCCACGAAAAAATTAACTTCACTTATCTTTATTTAAAAAGATATTGATCCATGAAAAAAAATTAACTTATTACTTTTGTATTTAGTACAGAATAAATGATTTTTACATGATTAAGAAGATATTATCATTTAAAAAAAAAGAAAATACATAAAATTTCTCTCAAATTTGTCCACAAAACTTAGTTCAGCAATCCAACTTTACAGGTGTTTCTTTACCCCTTTATTCTAGTTTAAGTATATAATTACTCCCTAAAAGATGATGTGACAAATAATTTCACGAAGAGTAAAAATATCATAAAAATTATATTAAATTATACACATGTCATTTTCTAATTGGATGATTGTATTTCATTACTTATTTTAATATTTTCTTTTCACATCACGGAGACGGATCAAGTTTTGGGATGAAATTTACTTTCTTGATCCGACAAGTAATACTAGACAAGTTCTAACGTAGCTCTCTGTTAAAAATAATAAAAGTGAAGAAGATTAATTAATATAACCTAATACACCTTCAAAGAATTACAGAATATCTGATTTTACTGTATTAGTTGCTCATGGTTCCCACGACCCTAATTGTGAATTTAGCTATGCATGACTGGTGTAAATGTAGAAATTATGAAAGATAATAACATAATTAAACACTTATACAGATGAAATTGAGAATAACAAATCCAACTCTTCAATTAAGATTGCAAAAATTGAATCAAGAACATAAGAAGTTATTTTTCTATTACTAAGAATACTAACATATGCCAATAATGCAAAACTCTCGAAAAATAACCTAAAAAATCGATTTATACTAAGTAAAATACAAAGCCAAAGTGAATCAGGAAAATTGTGTCAATGAACTTTACGGGATCCTTCACGACTCGTAGACCACTTCACGGCTCATAGATCGAAGTTTCATGGACTCTGACAGTGTTCAGGGGATGACTTACACGAGACCATTCCACAAGCCGTGTAAGATTCTACGGCTCGTGGGAGGTTTCTTTTGATGACTTTCCTGCACCTCTCCACTTTTTGATCCTCAGAGTACGACCATCATTCTATGACTCGTATGTAAATGTACGACTCATGGATCCTCCTCGTAGAATTGACGTATTAAATTATAATAAGAATATTTTTAGATCAAATTATTGACAGTAAAAATATTTTTGAACCAAACTATAAATTAAAGATATTTTTATTCCTTTCATATAGTTTAATAACATTTTAAACTCTTTTCCCTAAAATCAATAATTCTCAATAGATAGCCAAATAAATTTATCCATTTTGCTACCCTAGTTCTAATCACGCTGGAGTCCTTCGTGGGCATGGGTGGAAAAAAGAAAAAACTAACGGACAAGGCTTAGTCGGAAATCCTTAAACCCTTTTAAAGCCCTAAATCTTGATTATCAAACTTGTACTAATCCAGTTGTTTCTACCTTAACTAGAACAAATTGTGGTTTCAAGAAATCTACAGATTGGAAGAGAATGGACGCAATAGCAGCAGCTGAAGAGAGGATTGTTTCAGAAAGATTAAGGCAAAAACTCAACGAAGTTAACATAGCTGCTCAAACCCAGTTGGCTGGAATTCAAGACCACGTTGCTTTCACTCTTCAGGTTCTGCAATCTCTTATCTCACTCTCTATTTAATTACCTCCACACTCATAATTGTATGTTTAATCTTTGTTAATTTTTAATGGGTATTTGCAGCAAGCTTATTACAGATGTGCTTATGAATGCTTTGATAGGAGAAGAAATCAAGAGGAGATTGGGCGCTGTGTGGAGCACTGCAGTGTTCCTGTGCACAACGCTCAGAATCTTTTCCAGAATGAAATGGCTAAGTTTCAGGTAAAGTTGATTTTTTTTTCTTGCTGTATGAATTTGAGGTCATATCTCAACAATGAAAATGTGCTGCTTGTTACAAAGTTTAAGATAGAAATGAAGCCTTAGGTTATTCTTGGCCTCTTGTAGGTCGTACTTGTCAAGGCAGGTAAACGGGTGTATAATTATGTTTTAGTGCTTGGTATGAGATTCTTCTTCTTACTCTAGTGTTACTTGTGATTGGTATAGAGGAAAATGTTTCAGTAGAAACGGTTTACCTTAGGGGAATCATTTTATAGTTTCCGGTTTGGTAAACGTAGGTGACACATGATGTTAATGATAGGTTGTGAGGATAGTATTTTGGTGATATTGTTTAGTATTGAAGATTAAAAATCTTCACATGTTAGTTTTGCGCTTGAGAAGAAAAATAGTTTCTACTAGTAAGTGAAGAAACTTATTTCTCCTGCTTGGTAGAAAAGATTGTTTTTATAAAGTATTTTCCAGTAACCAACGTTGAAAAATGATTTCATTTATGGAGTATATTTTACTAGTAAATGTTTTCCATCATACCAAATTCAACACAAAATTGTCTATTTGGTGAAAATAGATTTATTTTATGTATATTGGTGTAAGCATGAGATAGTGTAACACCATCTCTTATAAAAATCTCAAAATGGACTGGTTGTTAGATGTGCCACCATGGTGATCGAAGGTTTTAAAAGGAAATGAGGCAGATCTAAAATTACATAGAGGGAAGCTATGAAAAAAGACTTATGGTCTTTCCCAATCGGTGTGGATAAAACATAGTGGAACAAAGTGTCCATGCAGGCGATACCAATAAGTTCGATAAAGGTTTAGTTGTGATTTGTGCACTTACATTTGGTCTGGTATCTGCCAAGAATCTTTTTAGTTTAGTTTGAGATTTTTATGTCAGTAGCGATAAGATTGAAATTCAACGAATCTTTGGTTTTATAAAACATGTAATTTGTCTGATTGAGTATTGGAATGAAGGAGACCAAGTGGAGTGGGGTTGATACAGAGTATTCATCTTGCTGACCCTGTCTAATTTGGAATGAAGTTTAGTTCTTTTTTAATGTTATAAAGTAGATAGGTTCATTTAAAGGCATCAAGAAGATGCAAGCTCACAAGGATAGATCGGTTAAGCTCACAAAAAGTAAGGATTTATAGCTTCTTCCTAAAATATAGAGCTAACAAAATCCGCGAATAGTTCTAAGTGCCCGTTTGAATTGACTTATTTTAGGTGCTTTTAAGCCAGAATAACTTTTAAGCAATTTTGAAATGTTTGGATAAAGTTGAAAAGTGCGTACAAGCACTTATTTTTAAGGCAAAATAACAAAAAATAAGCCAAAAGCCATACCTTAGAAATCCTAACTTATGAGTCATAAGCCAAAAGCCAATCCAAACGGGCTCTAAATTATTTACAGGGGTCAATTTGGACCAGCTAAAAAGGCTGATTAGACATCTGCCTCACAAACAATTTCTAGAAGTTGAAATTCTATCAAAACATTTTTATTCCTCTCTGTCCATTAACACCAAAAGGTAACATGAAGGATCATCATCCAGATACCCTGATGGCTTTATCAACTTCCCGTGAACTCCAACTTTCAAAAGCATCCCTAACAGAAAAGGGCATGACCCAGGAAATACCCAAGAAAAACCAGAAACAAATTCCAAAGGACTGAGGCAACTGGGCAGTGCAGTAGCAAGTGGTTGACACTTCCTGTGTGCTTGTGGTAGAAGTAGCATCAGTTGGCAAGCTGGAATTTCTTTTTGGAGAGATTATCCTGTGTGAGGCATGAGTTGTGCAGTGCAGTCCAGCTGAAACAAATCATTTTGATAGGTAATTTAGTCTTGCTTAAATGCTTCTATGTCCATTTGTCATTGAGTTCCTTGAGCATAAGCTGTGATAGCCTTGCTAGACTGTGCAGTGACCTTTTCTTGAGTTACCTCATTTCAATCTATCAGGCTCTTGGGGTGAAAAAGAGCAAGGCTGCAATCTGGCAAAAAGGGCCAATATGTCATTAAGTTCCCAGTCATGTAGATTTCTCCTAAACCCTAGATCCTAAATGTTGTCTAATCTGTTGGATGCTATGGTAGATTCTGGTTCAGCTGCAATGATGTGCAAACTTGGAATTCCACACTCAAAGTTGTATCTCCCAACCATATTTTCTCCCAAAATTTGATGTGGGAGCCATTCCCAATCTCCACTCTAAAGTGGTGTTCTCAGCAAAATCATGCCAAAGTTTACTTATGCTTTTCCATAGAGCAACTCTATATGCATCTGCTGAAATTTTTGTGCACCAGAGAGTAAGCTGACCATGTTTAGCTATTTTCCACAGTCCAAGTCTTCAGTTCTGTACCTCCATAACCAATTCATCATCATGCTTTTACTGTGGGCTGCAGTTCTTTGATACCCAGGCCCCCGGGATTTAAGTTATGTCACTTTTGCCCATTTAACCAAATGGAACTTTTGATCCTCGTAGTTGCCTTCCCATAGAAAATTCCTTCTAAGTCTGTCAATATCTCAGAGGATTTTTGCTAGAATAGGGACATATGATAAGTAGGATGTTGTCCATTACACTGTTAATCAATGTTACACTTCCTCCAAAAGAAAGATACTGCATTTGCTATGTTGATTGTAGTTTTTTGGACTTCTCAATTATTCCCGACCAGATCTTGTTAGCCTTGAATTTTGCACCTAAAGGCAGCCCAAGATAAGTTTCTGGAAAGGAGCCTATGTTGCATCACATGATTCCTGCTAGCTTTGCTAGATTGTGCACCGAATTTACTGGATAGATGGTGCTCTTTGAGATATTTGTATGTAATCCAGAGATAAATATGTACAGAATCAAGTTTAGCTTAATCACGTGCGATCTATCTGCCCAACAAAATAAAGTACCATCCGCATAAAGCAGATGTGAAACTGTACATTGTTTCCGGTGGGACTCCCTACTTTGAAGCCTTCAATTCATTGCAGTCATCATGCTTTTTGGAGTATCTTGCTAAGACCTTCCATAGAAAGGATGAATCGAAAGGGAGAGAGGGGGTCTCACTGCCTTATCCCTTTTTGAGGAGAGAAAAAACCTGCAGGCCCAAAGTTACCAGTTTAAAAAATAAACAAATAAGAAACTGCAGGCCCTCTGTTAATGAGCAGAGAATATTTTACTGTTGTTAGACTGAATCTGATCCACCTATTCCCAAATGCCATCCTTTGTGAAGAGATAAGCCCAATTAAGCTTGTTACAAGCTTTCTCTATGTCAAGTTTGAACAACAGTCCCAATTCTCCCGATTTCTGCTTGCCATTCAACACCTCATTTGTTATCAAAACAACATCTGAGATTTGTCTAACCTTAACAATTGCATTTTGGTAGCCTGAAACTTGCTTTCTAATTACAGTTTTTATGCAAAAATCTTTGTCGTTATCTTGTGCACACTTTCAATATGACTGATGGGTCTGTGATCTTGTAGTTCTATTACCCCTTCCTTTTATGGATGTGGGCAACAAAGGAAGCTTTATAGGACTTGCCATGTGACAGTTGTGGTGAAAGTGGTTTAGGGCATGGATTCAGACAAAGAGGGAACATAAAATGAGGAAACCGGACTGAGCAAGGTCCACACGGGCACCCTCACTGGTCGTGTGGCCTGACACGGTCCGTAGGGCAGTCGTCCAGATGAAGGGTGTGCACCACGGACTAAAGGGAAACAAAAATGGACCCAAGTGAGGCTTCATGGAAGGCCTCATGGCTCGTGAACCCTCTCACGGACCGTGGGTTCGACCGTGGCCTCGCACATGGGCTTTGCCAGGAGGCACTCAGAGGACTGGAGCCAGATATCACCAAAGGCACAGCCTACGGAGCAGGTCACGGACCGTGAAGCAGTACACGGGTCGTGTACCCCGCCATGTGGATGACGTGCTTGAAACAACGACCGTTGAAGTAGTAAAGTATGCAATATACAAGAGGTAAAAAAATAATAAGTTTTCTACCATCTTCAATGGAAGCAAATGAAGGGGTGATTACCACATGAAAATTTGACCAAGCACAAAGTAGGAGAGCTTCAACCCAAATGTTAATTGTTGACGAGCTACCATTTAGTTTTGTTGAGAAAAAAGGTTTTAAAAATTTCATGAAAGTAACAGTGCCACAATTTCATATTCCTTCTCATAGAACCTTGACAAGAGATTGTTATGAACTCTATAGTGAACAAAGACAACTCTTTAAGAAGGTTTTCAAAGAAACACGTCCAAAAGTTTGTCTTACGACAGATACTTGGACTTCTATACGAAGAACTACCTATACGTGTGTGACAATCCACTTTATTATAGATAGAAATTTGGACTTTGCATAAAAGAATATTTCTAGTCATAAGAGTGAGGATGTGGCGATTTCCATAACTAAATGTTTGCTTGAATGGGGTTTGAATAGTGTGTTTACTATTATTGTTGATAATGCTAGTTCTAATGATATGGTGAAAGAAATGTCTAAGCAATTGAGTAATTGGAGAACTAACATAATGGGGGTGGACACCTTTATGTGAGGTGTATGACACATATTCTTAATTTTATTATGCAAGATAGGTTAAAAGAAATTGGTAAGTCTATCAGGCAAGTGAGACAAGTTGTGAAATACATTAAACGATCTCCCACAAGAATTAGAAAGTTTAAAGAATGTTGTGAATCTCAATTGATAACTTGTAAGAAATCATTATGTTTAGATGTTCGTGCTTGGTGGAATTCTACATACTTGATGTTTGATATGTATCTAATTATGATTTACTATTTGAACCTCCACTAACTTGTTTATGCTTCTCAAATTGTTGTTCCGTTCTCATTGTTCCTTTTTCTTGAAAGTTGCCGTAGCCACTCACACTAGATGTATTTGATGAGTTACCAAAGGATGTAGGTGAAGATGATGCAAATAAAGAGCATTTTGATGATTTCTTAACATAATAAATAACCAAACAAATCTTTCATGTATGTTTTCACTGCCTCAATTAGCTTGTCCCCAATTTCTTTTCCAAACATATCCAAAATTGCAAAAGGAACATATCAAGCTTGTAACAGGGATCCAACACAACACAGATGAAACAAAGATCGTCTTGTTCATTTTCTCTAGTTCACCCCAATGCTTCCTGAACTTTATCCTCATATTTTTTGCCATTTCTTTCAAATTACCATCTTCACTTTTCATCTTCCCTTTCAAAATAATATCAAGTTCAACAATTTCCACAATATGCACGTTGTTAGTGACATACTTTGAATCGGAGACCTTCAAAGTAAGATGATAAAAAGTTCCAAGAAATTTTACCAAATCATCACTTATAAGAATACCTGCACTAGTTCCATCTTCACAAAGATAGGTATGAAGATGATCCAAGAATCCAATCTTTCAAATGCAAGCTCAAAATGTTGTGTTGTATCAAGTATGTAAAATTTCACCGAGTAGGGACATCTAAACATAATGATTTCTTACAAGTTTTTAGAGATTCACAACATTCTTTTAACTTTCTAATTCTTGCGGGAGATTGTTTAATGTATTTCATAACTTGTTTCACTCACTTGATAGACTTACCAATTTGTTTCAACCCATCTTCCACAATAAGATTAAGAGTCATACACCTCACATGAAGGTGTTCACCCCCCCATTGTGTTAGTTCCCCAATTACTCAATTGCTTAGACATTTCTTTCACCGTAACTTCATAGAACTAACATTATCAACTGTAATAGCAAACACATTATCCAAACCCTATTCAAGCAAACATTTGGTAATGGAAATCACCATATCTTTGCCTTTATGACTAAAAATAGGACAAAATTTTATTATTCTTTTATGCAAAGTCCAATTTCTATCTATAACATAGGTTGTCAGACACATGTAGGGGAATTTTTCTTGTAGCTCGGCTTCTTCCTCTATCTTAAAACAAACTTTTGGATGTGCTTCTGTGAAAACCTTCTTCAAAAGTTGTCTTTGTTCACTATAGAGTTCATAACAATCTCTTGTCAAGGTTCTACGAGGAGGAATATGAAATTGTGGCACTGTTGCTTTCATGAAGTTTTTAAAACCTTCTTTCTCAACAAAACTTAATGGTAGCTTGTCAATATTTACCATTTGGGCTAAAGCTCTCCTACTTTATGCTTGGTCAAATTTCCAAGTGCTAATCTCTCTTTCCTTTGCTTCTGTTGAAGATGGTAGAAAACTTATTAATTTTTGACCATCATCTATGGTACAGGGAAGTTTAGGACATTTATTCAACAAATGGTTGTTCATTGTCGTAGTACCATTACTTTTTGTAGCAACTGCATAAATTTTCCCACAATACCTGCATTTTTCTCTCTGAGCTCCATTTTTGTTAATGAACTTATCAAAATGCTTCCAGCAAGCAACCTAGGTACCATGACTTTTCTTTTCTTTGAAGTATCAATGTTAACTTCAACTTCATATGGAGGTGAAGTGTTAGGTAAGCTTTCATTTGAAGCCCCACTTTTCCATCTGTGAAAAGTGAAACAAACAAGAAGAATTAAAACATTAAGGCTTACTTTAGTCCCAAAACATCAAGATTTTGATTGGAAAAGGGTGGGGAAAGATAGAAACACCCTCATTTTAAACTACCGAACTGAGCTACGAGATCTTTCTACGGGTCATAGATCAGTCCATGTGTAGTAGAAGACCCCTCGTGGAAATTAGGTCTCAAAACTTGAACTACTGGAATTTGTGAGGTTGGGTCTACGATCACCTTTTAAGGGTCGTAGACCCTTCTACGGGCTCGTCTTACATGTTCGTGCAAAACGTACTGTGGCTATATTTTTGGGCTTGGAAACCATTAAACCTTTCAACAGGTTGCGGATCCATCTAGTCCCGCATACACAATTACTCTTGTGTGTCGAGATCTCATCTACGAACATCAATTACGGGAGGAATTTGAGATTGAGAAAATTCAGAGAATCCTTTAAATTCTCCACGAATTTGATAAATGAATTGGAGTAGTTGATGAGTAGGAATCTGGGAAAGCTGTACAAATAGTCGACTAAATTAAAAAAAAGGGTTTGGGGAACAACTAGAGAACCTGGAATTGGGTATTTTGGAAGGTCTTTTTTTTGGTTTATTCTAAACAAAGAGATTAATATGGGATTGATATGATGTGATTATATATTGATCGAAGGGCGTCGTGTAAGTTGCTCAAGTGACTATTTTGGTACTTCAACCCGAGTATAGTGAGTAGTAATCTTAACCCAATTTGTGTTTTATAAGTTTCGTGTTTTTTTTTTTTTTTGCAAATCAAAAAAAAGTTTCGTGATTTTTACATGATTTATAAAGTGAATGTGTTACTGAATGATTTGAATTTGCCTGTGGGACAAGTCCTTTACTTGATTTGATACCGAAATAGTTATTTAAGATGATCTTACTTTTACAAGACAAGTATATTGATAGTTGAGATATGTTATTTAAAGGATTTTGGCATTCACTTGAGATATAAGTACTTTACATGTGTTTTCATTAAGTTGACGTAATATGATTACAATAAATGCCTTGTACTGCTTTGAAAAAGCTTATATGGTTTATAAAGAAAAGTATTAATGGGAGTAGACCTTGATGAATCCCGTAGCTAATGGCGGGTTTGTTAGACCTATTGCACCTTGTATTTACAGATAGAGCCCTCGCTAATGGAAAGGTAGAACTAGCATGCCGATATCCCTTGAGTAGGGATTTATTGATATGAAATTTACGGTTATCGTCTATTCTTTTAAGAAGATAGACATACCAATTACATGATTCATTCTTGAAAACCTCGCATGTATGTATATGGTTTGATATGAAAGTGTTTTATTGAGTTTATTTCTGAATGATTAAGTTGATTTGCTTATATTAGACAACAAGATTAATCATGGTTATTGATTTTTTTTGAAAGAGCATTTATTATATGATTTTGACTATTACACTAGCATATTTTTCTGACATGTCCCTCATTAAAACGATCGTGGTTATTATTATTACTGGTTGAGCTAACGTCTCACTCCTCGCTAATTTTTTTCCTAGAGAATACAAGTGATATCGGTGAGGATTTCACTAATTAGAGCTAGCAAGTTGATCCCATGGTGAGCCCCGCTCTTGTTCGTGTGGGAAACAAACTTAATTTTGTTATGGATCTTTTCTTGAATTTTTAGAGTCGCTCCATAGTCATTTCCTTTATAAGAGTCATGAGTATTGTTTCATGTTATAGTCATATGATTAGTTTTAGACTTCTTTCCATATTTGGAGATAGATTAGTATTATTATGTGGCGATTGGATTGTTGATGGGTGTTATGGTTTAATTTAGAGATGTTGTTAATGGTGTTGCTGGTTTCTAAGACACGTTAAATTTTGGATAGGCCTAAAAACAGAGGAAATGTTGCCCGATTTTCTATAGAATTCTAGTAAGGCTGCTTAGGGATTCTTCCTCTTAGCACCGGTCATGATCCCAAATTGGGTCATGACAAAGTTGGTATCAAAGCCACTCCTGTGTTAGCCTTATTGATGTGGGTTAGAATTCAACTGAGTCTAGGCGAATCTCATACGGTGGGGCAAACCTCAGCGAGGACGCCGAGTCCATAGAAGTGGTGTATGTAACAACCCATCTTGAGATTAGAAGTTTCACATCGACAAAACACATGAGAGATGTTGGGTATATAAGTAAACAAACTTTACCTACTAGTGACGCGTTTTAAAGCCGTGAGCGCCTAGGCCCAAAACGGACGATATCACTAGCGGGTTGGGCTGTTATACACTCTTACCCAAATCGGTTGTTATACACTCCCAAAAATGTATTTATTATGCTCATACCTCAAGTGAGTAAATTACTCATCTCATTGGACTTTAACTCAAACTCATTCATCTCATAATATTCTTTAAGAAAATTATATTTTCAAGGTTACTCATATCTCTTCGAAACTCTTTCCTCAAAATCTCATTTAGACTCAATGCTCAACCTCATTTAACTCGATAAAATATGCATAGACTCAATTTATACCATACTTCATGTAATTCACGAAAGTCGTTCTCAGTATCTCAAAATAAATGCATAATAAAACAATGACCATCAACTCAACTAGGGTGCATGTGAACCTAGGCATGAACAATACTTATATGAATAATCATGATTTCAATGACTAAGGATGGAACTCGAAAACAAGAATCATAACTCATTTGGAAACTCAAAGGAATTAGGGTTAAAACTCAGTTTAAATTCTTTACGATGAAATTTAGATGGACATGTGTTTGAACTCAATCCAATGCTATGATTAACCTTACATACCTGGAAATTTGTATCTCAATCGAAACTCGAAGTCCTCGGTAAGAACTCTTGAACCCTAGCTTTTCTCCTCCTCAAATCTTGCTACCAAATATTCTAAGTTTTAATGAGAGTATAGGTACATTGAGTACTGATTAGGGGTTCATTTTAGTCCCAAAACATCAAAGTTTTGATTAGGAAAGGGTGGGAAAAGACGGAAACACCCTTCATTTAAAACTATCAAACTGATCTACGAGACCCTTCCACGGTCGTAGATCAGTCCACGGGTCGTAGAAAACCATTGTGGAAGTTGGGTCTCAAAACATGAACTACTAAAATTTGTGAGGTTGGGTTTAACAATTACATTTTACGAGTTGTAGACCCTTCTACGGGCTTGTCCTGCATGTTCGTACAAAAAATACTGTGGCTATGTTTTTGGGCTTAGAAACCACGAAACCTGTCTATGAGTTGTAAAGGTTTCTACGGGTCGTAGATTCGTCTCATCCTGCATACAAAGTTTCTCCTGCTTCTCTGAATCTTATCTCCGAACATCAACTATGGTCCTTAGAAGATTCTATGAGCTGTTGAATCTGTCTGTAGAAAGAGTTCTAAGGACTTGAATTTTTCTAAGTGTGGAGGAGATCTATGAGTCTGACCAACGATCTGAAGGTTTTCTACGGATTGTAGAAGCCCCCTCGTGGTCACTGGACAGTGACCTCTTTCCTCAGTTTCTTTGGGAATTTTCTAAGGATCAAATGCAGGGATTCCTTGAGGTGTTGTAGTTCTCGTGAGATTAAGGTGCCATTGAAGCTTGTGAACTGATACTTGCAACTTGTGTGACTAGTTTGTGTGGAATTGGTTATTTGTCTCTAATTTGTTTTATTCAGTAAAATAAGTGTATTATCTATGAGAGGAAGCAAAAGCTTGATAATAACTTTACAGAGAATGTATAACAAGAAGAATATCTATCATGAGAGTTGGTACTAAGCCAAGCAAAAATGCACATTAATTTTTAAAATTGAGAATGTTGTCGCGTCTGTCTTCAAAGACCTCAGTGTTGTGTTCCTCCCAAATAACCCACCACACAACTACAGGTATAGTGTTCTAAATCTTAGAGGAGACTTTAGACATGCCATCTTCTTCCTATCTTACGAAAATTCCAAGGGGTTGTAGGATGAAACCATCTTGTGTCCAAGGCATTGAAGAAAATATACCAGATTTGACATGTAACTTTACAATGAAGAAAAAGATAATTGGCATCCTCAGCATCTTCCTCACAGAGTGAGCATCTTTGCAGAGTGGGATGTCTCTCTTCTGAAGATTGTTCAGGGTAAGACTTTTACCCTTAGCAACTGTTAACTAACCTAGAAAAGCATTTGACTGCATGCATGTTCTTTATTTTTTTTTGATAATTCAATTGCACGTATTGTTCTAAGATGTATGAACCACCCGAAGTCTTGCCAGATGTCTGCACTAATAGAATTTGGGCCACTTGTGCATCTGAAGAGAGGGAAAAGTCTCTTTCAGAGGCATATTGCATCTGATTTGTTTCCAAGTAGGAAGGATCAAATCGACTCTGGTTTTAGGTTTTGTAATTAGGAGGTTTGCCTTGAAACCTGAATAGCGGGTGGCTGGTCAAGTCCTGGTTTTAGATTTCTGAACCATCATTTATTTTCAGATTTGCTTTCCTATCTTAGGTTAGGCATCTTATCTTCCCCTCTTCCTTTCTCGGGATGGGGGGTTTGTTACTAGTGAAACATCTCGTCTCCAGCCCACTTGAACAATTTGAAATAATCCCATTGATTTCTATGAAAACAGGAAACTTCTTGTATAATCTGATAGTTGATTGTTGTTTTCTCGAGTTCATTGAAGTAGTAGTGACCTTTGGAGATGGGAAACTAAAAACTATGCATCCCAAAATAGTAGTAATCGTCGATGTTGCTTCATGGGCTCGAAGCCATCTACTGCTGATAAGTGTGTGCTTTAAATGTGGATTTGCAAAGTGACCTTGATGACGAACTTTATTGTCCAGCCAAAGGTGTGCGGTTCACTTTTCTAGGGTCAAGCAGAGTTTATTTATGTAATTTAGTGGTTCATTACAGGAAAGACTGAACCGGTCTCTAATGGTGTGCCAAGACAAGTTTGAGAGTGCCAAACTCCAGAAGAACAAAAGTAATGCCACAATGGAACTGGAATCATGTGTTGACCAGTCGGTTCATGACAGTATCAACCTATTGCCCCATCTCGTGGGCAAACTAAAGGCTTCTCTCGGCATCAGCAATTGAACAAAATGTAGAAACCAGGGGTTTTCATTGTTTACTTTGGAAATGTTATTTGGAAACAATGAGAATCTTAAGTAATGAAAAATGAATTCAGTTTTGCAGACTAAATCAGGCACGTAAGGACGATTGTCCATGGGGATTATGAGTCGATGACTGCCAATTTTATTTGTAGTTTACGATATATACATACACTAGTTTTGAGAACTGTTGTTGATAATAATGTACTACTTTTATTTTACTGTGTCCTACCTAGTTCGCCCCTTAAGAAATTTGGCAGAAAAGATTATATTAAATAGCTTAAGAAAAACTCAATTTACAAGTGGAAAGTGTTTTTTCAAATGTGAAAAAAAATATATTTATGAGTATGAAGTACTACAAATGTAAGCTTTAGAAGATCAAAGAATGTATGATAATTTAAAAAGATGTTCATTTGAAAATGTTTTCACTTTTGACATCTATGTATTTGATCTAATTTAATTGTCATTATTGATTTAATTTTAAAAGTTAGTAAAAGAATTTTAAAGTTAAATAATTAGTGAAGGGTATTTTTGTAATTGAACTTTAAACCTAAAATCTTTCCACTTTTAATAAAAATAGGCTACACTAACTAAATGAAGAGTCTATAAAACCGAAAAGAAACAAGATGACACTATAGTCTGTAGACAATGAAATTATCTCAACACGAAAGCTAAAAAAAGATGCAATATCACGATATCTTTACAGCAAAGTATGTATATTCGCAAAGCATGAGATACACGACAAGTTATTCAACTGCAAAGCATAAGATAATTGAAGTCCAGCTCTACTGCTTCAAAATCATCCAATACTTCTTTCCAAATTGCAGTGCTTCATATGGACAAAATTATTGCTTGGGTGCCAAACTTGCTTCAGCCTCACTGCTCCGTTTTGCCTCTTCGAACTTATCAATGGCTACTTGAAGTTCATCTGAGCCTCCAACAGCTCTCATAGTGTAGTAGTATACACCAAAAACAAATCCTGTCAAACCTCCAGCCATAACAAGATTTTTAGTCTTGGGAGCAAGGGCACTGTATCCTGGAAGTCCACCCATCTTCTCAGAAGGATCTAACCTAGACTTAGTATTCTGCTTTTTCCCCTGCAATTAGATGCAGAATGCAGCTGAGTTAGGAATGTTTGAAACTTCAAGACAATCTGATGAAATAACAATGGATGTACATGTCTCTGACAAATGTGAGTATGTGATTAAGGTTTTCTTCACTCTCCTTGGTTTTGATGCAAGTTCAAGGTTAGTAAGTGCATAAAGAATCAAAATGACCTCAAAAGTCAGACTATTAAAGTCAAGTAAGCAAATTATATAAAAAGGAAAATTCCACGACATAAGTTTCCCTCCAACCTCAACACCCCGTGTAGCACATGTACAGATATGAGTGCTCTATTTAATATAGACACCAGCGGAACAGTATAAATCAGACAATACATTTCAATTTATTTCCATAATTTTATATGGCTAAACGAAAAAACAAAATACTGCAAGATGCATTCAGCATCACACTATAATAAGAAATGCAAAAACATGTATCCCATCAGTTTGTATGATAACATTCAAACACAAGATGAATCTTAATCTTCAAATCCAGCTTTACATAAAATTGAAGGTAAGTTATTTCAATGTTGAAAAGACTTATTTATATCTCTGATGCAACGAGGTTCAGTGTACATTTAAACACAATTAATATGTTGCAGCCCCCCATTTCATAGAAGGGAAATGAAGTTTTTTATCTTATCTTTCTAATATATGAAAGTTTACTTTCATCTTTCATGTTGGCAGTAAAGTACCGCAAAATTCCTTACATATTGTGTCCGATACAAGAACTAAAAAATATGGATCTAAGAACTTAAAATCCCTGCTTCCTAGTTCCTCCTCCCCCAACCCCAAAAAAGGGAAGAAGGATAAGGCAAACCTGTCTAGAACCAAAATCCAGCAAAGCAACATTGACTCAACAATTAAATAGACACTGCTCATACAAGAGTAGTAGTTTGCCCTTCACCACTTACATAAAAAACCAAAGTATGCCAACAACAATATCCACCATCCCATTCCGACAAGGCAAGAATGCAGGGACAAAAAAGGACAGAATTCCTCCAATACAAATCAAGTTGAGGCAAATTGTGGGATGGAGCCAAGCAAGAAAACGCCAACCCAATAGCCAAGTTTATGCTATCTGCATATGATGCAATTATAGGACAAGGTTTAACTTATGTCGTGGCCATTCCTTTATCATGGAATATCTCCATCAATGGTTTAATGAGCGACACTTGTGTAAGCATATTTATCTTCTTAGCAATCATTCAACAATTGACTGCAATTGCTACTTGCAAATTTATTTTCCTCAGAATCCAGATATGTTTAAAAATTGATTACTTTGTCAAATCATATTAAAAAAGAGTTAATAAACCACACAGAGAGTGTACCTACATATTTAACCCAAAAGAAAACACTAACACTTAGTTGTCCCAAAAAAACACAGATACAGAGAGAAATGCATAGTTAAAGACATAACCCAGACCTACACACATTTCAATAACTCAACATGACTGAAGCGACGTGACAGAGAGGCATAGAGAACTATATCGGGGTATTGGAGCAGAAACTTCACAGTGACAACACTCCTACAACTTATCAAGATGGTCAGATAGTGTATGTTTCCGTCCAGCCAGAGAGTTAATGGAGTATGACGAGGAGGTAGTTATCTCTAATGATCAATGACTCCAAATGAAGCCTATGAAGCTGGTTAGTTATCCATCTTACCAGGAGGCTTCAAAAGGCTACTACTCCCTCCGTTCACTTTTAGTTGTCAAATGTTAACTTGACACACTTATTAAGAATACAATTATTGATATAGTAAGTTTACCATTTTACCGCTATTAATTGATAGGGTCCACTCACTATATCTTTCAAAGCCATTAACTCAATGATAATAAATTGAGGATATAATAGGAAAACTTTTGGTCCTATCTTGATTTGTCAAAAATGACAAGTAAAAGTGAAAACCAAATTAGGAAGTTTTTGACAACTAGAAGCGAATGGAGGGAGTATCATTTAATACTAAAATGCTCTGCACGAATATGAGTTCAAGATAGGTTTGGCCATTGTTACAAAGTCAAGCAAGCGAAACCAAAAATTAATGATCGAGCAATTTGGCAGCATCATATCTTTAATAACTAAGAGAAGGTCTAAAAAGACCAAACATGAAATCAAGCTGGAGGTAAATCCACACAAATATAGTAATTTACTGCCTTTGCTCCATAATATTTTTGTAACATTCATGGTTTACGTGCACTTCATGTTTTAGTCCCGACTAATAATGCTTATACCAACATATGCAAAGATGTTCCAACAATATATCATAATTGCAGTCAAATAATTCTACAATTTAAGGGAAAGAAACGATTGCCTAATCTTTATTTCATCCATCAGCAAGTTTTGACCTTCAATTCATCCTCATCAGATAGCCAAAAGAAACCAAAACCGCTCAAAAAATACAAACAATTCCAATCTCTAGTTAGGTGGATTGCAAGCAAACACTACTCTAAACTCACAGGCAAGTGCAGTACAGCAGTATTTACATACAGACTGATATTTTACATAGCACAATCAGCTTGTAACCAAAAAAAGAAAAAATATACAAGAAAGAGATGACTCAATAGTTTCTCTTCGTTAAAGGAACAAATATTTTCACTGAAAGAAGTAAAATTAAACTAAATCAAGAAAGAAGAAAAAGGAGAAATTGGAAATCGACCTGGAAATCTTGAACCTGGAGATGATCTTAAACCCTAAAAATGTCCAAAAAGAACACACTAATTGTTTCAACAGTAGACAGATAAACCTCTTCCCTTGTGGGCCGGGTCACCTGGGTTTTATCAGTCCATTCCACGTGTTATTGACAACCCTTTGCACGGAGTGCCTTTGTTTTAGGGTTGTTCTTTAATTTTTACCTCTTTTATGCGTTATTTTTATAATTTTTATCCCTGCTATTTTATTTAATAAAAATTTATGGGCCAAAATACTTTATGACATAATTTCGCTTGCCAAAACTCTTTAGAGAATGTTTATCTTGGGACGTAAAATTGTTAGGACTTATTTGTTTAATTAATTTAGACGTCTCATTTGAATGACTAATTAGATCTAAACACTGAATGATTAAGATAAGTTATTTTTCAATGTGAATGCACATAGTATAAATATATGTATATTATAAATTAATAATTCAAATAAAAATTAATTAAATATTAAAAAAATTAGTAAAATAAAAGCATTTACTTATGCTTGTTTGTGATGGTGAAGATAATTTGTAGTTATGGTGATAATGATAATAGTTGTTGTTAGTAGCTAGTAATGATAGTGGTGACACTTGTAAAGATGGAGGTAGTTGATGTTATGGCGATTGTCATAATGACGATGATTGATAGTGATGTTGGTGATTGTAATAGTGAAGTTGATTGATATTAGTAATTATGGTGTTAATGGTAGTAACTGAAGAATGAGTGATGGTTGGTAACGTGTTTGTGGTAGTTGACACCGATGCTGGTTATTATGATAGAAGTGGTTGGTAGTGACTAATAATAGTACTAATGGAGAAGGTCAAAGAATGTATAATGATAGCTGACAGTGATGCCAGTTGTGATGATGGTAATGATTAATAGTGATGGTGGAGGTGGCGACAACTACAGAGACGAGAGCGATAACAGTAATATATATAATTATAATTATAGAGGAGGTAAGTGTCGTAGCAACTGACAGTATTAGTTAGCAATGATGATGATTGTGATGGCAGAGGTGGTTGGTGGTAGACAATGGTAACGGTGGTTGACAATGATGATGATCATGGTGATGATTGTGAGAATGACGATGAGTTATTTATATAAGAATACTTCTTCATGATATTAAAACTCTATTATAGATCTTAATGGTTAATACTTATTTAGACCAATTAAGTGCTTAAATCATAATAAAAATACACAATTAATTGTCTAATATCTACACCATTCAAATTCAAATTCCATTAAATACAAACCTATGATGTTTTGGAGAACTTTTGCCTTAAAGAAGTAATTTGTGTCATTGAACTTATTCTTCGAGACATAACTTATGTCACTGAATTTGTATCTTAGGATATAACTTGGGTCACTAAATTTATGTCTTGGAGTTGATTTTTTTTTTCTTTAGGCATAATTTGTGCCACTGTACTTATGCCTTAGGACATAATTTATGTTTTAACTTAATTCTTTTGCCCTGGGCATAACTTGTACAACTGACATACACTTCAGGGCATAACTTATATCATTGAATTTATACCAAAAGCATAATTTGTGTTATTGAACTTACGCCTTGTGAGTCTTTTTTTTTTGTCACAAATATTTTCGATCATTTTTTTGTTACTTAAAGCTTTAAATGATAAAAACTAAAGGTAAAATAACATAATTAAGCGAACATTTATTAGTGAATTAATTAACATAGCTATATTTCAACTCAATTTATAATTAGCCACTACAGTTTAATGAGAATGACTATTAACGCTCAGAATTTGAATAATTGAGTTCCCAATTACATACATTTAGAATTTGTATAAATTCAAAATTTTCCTAATTGCTTACCCTAGCTTGTATATAATTATCAATATTTAATTTGTATAAGTTCTAAAAAATTTCTAAATGTATAAATATAAAATTTGTATATATTTACTCTATTTGTATATTGGCAACGAATTATATAAATGAATTTGTATATTGACAGTGAGTTACACAAATAGAAATACTACGAAATTACTTATCCGATTTGTATATTGACAACAAATTATACAAACAAAAATACCTATAGCAAACACAAGCGTAATTAGACAAACTATAGCTAAGGTGTATAATTAGGATACTTATCTTATGACAGTGAAATCTGACAACAGTTAGTAACTATTTTAGAAAATTTCTCAAAACTAAATATGAATAGTTTAATTTTTAATGGCAAAAATCAACTGCTACTCCAAAATAGGACATTTGTGCTAATGACCATGTTTGGCCAAAGTCAGAGAAGTTCAATGCTCTGCCATCGCCGAGAAGCCAGCCGTAATATGGACGCCGGCGGCAAGGCAGTTGCTATTGGTGCCATTAATGTGATTAATAATTGGACCACGGTGGCATTTTGTGAGGATATTTACCTCCATTTTCATACAAAAAATAAAGAAATATTATACTATATAGTAAAATTTAAGTGATTCTACTGAGTTTTGTCTCTTTTTCTTCTCTCTTTCTTTATGGCTTTTATCTTAGGTTTCCAACTATTCTCTTCCACACCAAAAATAATGGACATTTATAATGTGGTGACTCGAAATAGTATCATTGTTGATATTGATCTTACCAATTATTACTCCATATATTCCGATTCATCTATCTTTAACTTCATTTTTAGTCCGTATAAAAAAAATCTTCTTTTTTATTAAGAATTAATTTAATTTTAAATATTTTATTTTTAATTAAATAATTTACGACTATATAAATATTTGTGATTTATTTTGAATTTTTGTAGAGTATATATATACAGTAAAACATCACAATATAAATTGAGACGGAAGATGCATTCTTTTTTTTTGTTTCCTATTTGGTGTTTACTATCAATTATGTCTTTATCTATGTTAATAAGTAGATTACAGTCTCTTGCATCACTAATATCATGAAATCTCATGTATAGGTATGTATAAGCATAACATTATACATAAACTGAAAAAATATATATCAAACAAGGTACTAATAATACACAAAGATAATGCATGTTTTTAATATTTTTCAATTTATCCTTCCAAAGATAAGCCTATGATAATGTTTGAATTTTGAAAGACAGACGAGTGATTCTTTGATCGTAATTTTTTTTATATTTTTTAAATAATTAAATTATTATAATATATAGTATCTATCTCATATATATAATTAAAATTAAAAAAAAATTAAGTCTGAAAAAAGAAAAATATTACTTCAATGTAACGAAAGAGGAAGAGATTAGCATTTATTCCCATTCATAGAAGCGAACCCAATAGAAAAAAGTCTTTATCAACCCTACCAGAATTCGGAGCATATCCCACCAACGTGATTGGCGTTTTCCTATTATTATTTGTTATTTTCTGAATTTGTGATATACTATATAATAAAACTAATTTGTCTCAATATTATGATTACAAGTAAATTACTAATCAAATCCCTGCAGACAGTTGGCGATATATAGCCCATACCCCTTATATGGACATTCTAATACTTTTAAGCTACCAATAATAATATCCATCAATTATACACCAATACATTATTTTTTATATAATTGTAGTTAAAAAAATACTAAAATGAAAAGGTTGTCACGTTGCAAAGAAGAACTATTGGAGTAGCATCGCGTTATAATATTAATATATGGTGTCTCAAGTACCTAACCAATTTTTTCAATTATATATGAGAGAGAAAACGTGGTATACAACGGAATAAAAATTGAACGATCCCATACTGCTACCTAATTTCCTTTCTTTTTAAATTTTCTGTATAGCTCAATTGGTATGAGGCTAAACACATGAGTCTCCATTCAACTCGTTAAGTCCGATTATTAGCAGCTAAATATGTATATTAAAGACTTAAAAGATGAATGGAATTGTAAAATGTCTTTAGCGATATTTATATAGATTTTTTAAATATTATTGCAAAAATATTTTGCGATAATTGAGTCTATAATAGCATTATATCCATCGCAAAAGTCCTTAGTGATATTTATATAGAGTGTTGATCATAAATATTTATATTTATTGTTGTCGCTAAATATAATATACAGATAATTGAGTTATTGAATTGTCATCAATCCTCTCGTGAGCATGTCATTTACGTAATGGCATATTTAATTAGTGCATGAAAAGACATAATGTAATATTGATACTTGTGTCCTTTTATTTATCTGAGATACAGTTCTGATGCTTCTTGTTCACCTACTTCACATGTTTTTTAATAAAATATCTCTTGCAAAAAATGTACTCACTTCATCATATTTTATGAGAGAGTAAATATATTAACCTTTTAATTGAAACTAACTTCGACTATAGCTACTTGAATTTTTGCTAATGAAACTTTAATACAAATTTGGAAAGTACTAGAGAAATTCCATTTAAATTGTTTATTATTTATATCATAGGGTGTGCTTAGTACGGAGGAAAATATTTTCTAAAGAATTAGATTTGAACAAGTTTTACAAATGATATTTTAATTAATTATCTCCTGTCCATCCAACAATATCCTCTTGCTACCCCAATTCTGTCACGATCCCGATCCATCGTGATTGACACTTATGCTAATTCTCTGGTGGGAGAATCATTACTACAACCCAAATAAGTAAACCAACCAAAGATAAGCATTTAAATATGTGGAATCATGTTTAAATAGCAATCAAGAGTTGAGTTTTCACAAACTCAAATAGAATAATCTAAAATAGTGCGGAAATTAACCGTCTCCCCCGTAGGACCTAAAATTCATTGTACCAAAACCTACCAATAGCCTGAAATAAGGGGATACAACCCCAAAAAATATAAATATAAAAATAATATCTAAAATATCCAAATCTTAATAGAATAGACTAAGAATTGATGAATCCATGACAACTTGAAAGAGTTGACCTATCACGGCCCGAGCCTATACTCTGAACATGACCAACACTCGAAACTCATTACTGGTCCCAAGCGAATTCTTGGCCTGACTGACTAATGTGAACCTTTAAAACGTTTAAGTGAATCTCATAACATAGTCTGAAAATAGCTCTTAATAAAAGTAATAACTTTAGAATAAACAGAATGTACTAACTCATTAACTTTGATTCATGTCTATGAAGTCTCTATTAATTAAAGATAGGTGTCGCAACAAGACAACAACTGTCTAACTATAAAATATACAAACTAAACTAACTAATTACTAAAGCTCTCTGAAAAGCAAGGAGGTCTCACCAACTGTTGATGGGAAGATATCCTACTAAACGTCTGTTATCATGAGTACCTGAATCTGCATTATAAAATAATGCATCATCAAATGACATCAATACATGAAATGTACGATATGTAATAAACCTAAATAAATAATAACTAAATTGAATACTCACACTGAAAGAAATGCTGAAAATAACTTGTCTGAAAGTAAAACATGAATGTAATGAACACAAGTAAAACTTCACAATTGAGTTATGCAATATTATCAAATACTAAAATAATATACTCTTACTTTTCTTATAGAATTTCTCTAACTGACAACCATCACTATGAGCCTCTGATGATACAACGTCTTGTCCATGTTGCCAGAGCCATCCAATACCTTGTCTGAGTAAGGATAAATTTAATTTATAGATCTATTTACTGGGCCTTCTCAGAGGCAAGTGAGGAGTTGTTCGAATCACGGTGCGATCCTATCCTATGTTGACTATATACGTAGTTTATGAGATTGTAGTTATTTGGACTCTTACTCAAATTGGTACTCAATATTACTCCCAAAATAGAGCAATGATGCTCATTTAACATTTGTTTGAGACAACTTGAAAAATCCTCTTCAGAAAAAAAATGATCTTTTCTTTACTCTATATTTTACTAACTGAATTGCTTTCTGAAAATCATTTATGCTCTTCTCGAAACAATACCTCTTTTCTCAATGCAAAACTATACATTTGGAACCATTTATGTTTCTTTAAAACTCATTCTTGTTGATAAATACAAAATACTTCAACTCACTTTAAACTCTAAAAATTATGCATAATGTGCAGTAATGCAAAGTGCTTTAACTAGATGGGTATCTCTTCTAAAAATTGATATGCTATGCTTTCTTTTAGAAATAATCATGCTCTTTTCAAAATCACATAATGCACTTGGAACACTCAAGCTTCCTTAAAACTTTTCTTTTGCTAATAGCTTTGAAATATTTTTACTTTGACTTAATGTAAATCTTTCAACTCAACTAGGGTTCATTTGAAAAGTAACCATGAACAATAATCAAGAACTCAAATAGTATAAGAAATCATAAGTTCAACGATAGAGATGCAAATATAATAATAAAGAATAATATAAACTCAAATTTCAAAAAACCGATTGGGTTAAAATCCTAGGTTAAACTCTTACTCACTAAATTTAGGCATAGGGTGTGAGGACGAACTTAGTACAATACTATAAATAGCCTTACGTACCTTGAAGAACTAGATTCTTGAAGAATTTTTAAAAAAATGCTTGAAAATCCTAGCTTTTCTTCTATTGAAACCTTGTTCTAAGTCTTGAGAATATTTTTAAGAGTAATGAGGTCGAATGATAATGTTTAGGCACTTAATTAGATGTAAAATTAAATCGAATTTGGACTTAGAAAGAGTAAAAAAAGACTAAAATAACTCTTCTTAAAACACTGTCAAGATTGTCTATGGAGTCATCTATGATGTAGAAATTCTACGGACCATAGAAGCTTATCTATAGAAACTGAAGTGAATTTTGGGGTCCCGAAACTCATTCTATGGGTCCAAACTATAGCTTGTAGAAGCTTTTATGCCTTATAGTTGGGTCCGTAGGGATTTGGACCCAAAATTTGACTTGCAGATTTTGGTCCATAAACTAACAGTACGGGTCCATAGACCCATCTATGGCCACAAAACCTATCTTCAGAAAATTCTACTCTAGCAGTCTGTAGTAAAACAGTCATAACATTTTACTCCAAACTCGAAATGAGGCAAACTTGGTGACATTAGAAAGAGGACTCAGAGACCTTTAATTTGATTGATCGTGCACCACCTAAATCCTTATGTTCTAAGATTTATAATCATTTAGAGTTGATCCTTGCATAAATTAATGTGAAAAACTTAATCAATAGGGAGATTTTGAACTCGACTAAGTACTAGTGGTCTCTGATGACCCTAAATCACTTTCAATACACCTTACCACATATAAGAATGAACCTTAAAATATAATACAAGTAAGACATCATTAGATTCAAGCTTATATACTTACGATAAAAAGATTTGAATTCTAAAAATCTCATGAAAGCCACACCCAGACAGTTAGCTTGACGAAATGTGACATTCGATCCAATATGTATTGGAACATGACAATCGATTCAATATGTGTCAAAATGTGATACTCAATTCAATATGTACTCACGTGGTACCAACAGATCTAACAACTACAATCACGATTATAATCACAATCACAATTACAATAAATATTTTACACACTTGTAAAATCAAGTAACAAGTTCATTGTATGCAATTTGATCATAGATAGTCATTTCATTAGGTTTATTCTGTCTTCCCTATTCACACACATACATGTAATGCTAAGATATAGTTAATAAGCACATATAACATAAATAAAAAATAAACCATCACCTACCACAAAACAAGCCTTAAGAATCTCTAAAGAACTGAAATGTTTTTAGAGCATTGACTCATTTTTGGTCTAAACAAACAGGAAACATAAGAAATTAACAAATAATGACTTATAGTATGAAAATTATACCACAATCCTAATCATTAGCCACTTTCATGATCATCTCACTCAAATAGAGTTTTTTCATCATAAAGTTCAAGTCAAGCCCTTAGAAATCTTTTGAGACTTTTCTAACTTAAGACCTATGACTACTTCTTGCCATGACGATATCTATTCCACCATTACAGTTGTAATACCTTGTACGTTAAAAGGATTGGAATTCGAGAAGAGGGTGCAAGTCTGGTTCATGATGCAGTAATGTACAAGCACTATCTATGGCTTGTAGTTGGATTTACGGTCGTAAGTGGGCTTCGTGGATTGGACTAGTGACTTGGTGAAGATTTGAAAGTTTTGGTTGGATGTGCGAATGGTCCTTATGGACCATAAATAGATCTACGAGTCATGAATTGAAATCATGGTTAAATTTCAGAGAAGGATGTATCAAGGTTCGACAGGATAAGATCACTTACAGGTTATGGTTTGATTGACAAGTTGTAAATAAGGTTCGAGGTTTGAATCCTAAGGATGTGAAATTTTACTAAGTATTGAACATATCAACAAAGGGTATCTACAACCCATAAAAGGAACTATGGGCTATAGATTGAGTTTGTGGTTTGAGGACCCAAGTTTTAGATCTCTAATCTTTGAAAGCATAGCTAAGACAAAATTCCTTTTTGTGAGTCGTTGATGGGTCTATGATCCTTAAACCTATCTCGTTATTTTTCTCCAACAATTTTTAATGAATGGTGTTTTTGACATTTTCTCATATTCAAAATCCTAAACTATATTGTATTAAGCCTAAATCAATCCCTAATTGTTCCATATAATCCATCACCTTCCTTTTCCAAAATCATTCACTTAAACACTCAAACCCTCTCAAGTTTCCTTCCTCCTTAAGTTCAAGTGAAGATCAAGGCTAGGGTTTCAAGTTCCATCACCCAAGTTTCAAATTTCCTCCATAAGTTTACCCAAGGTATGTGGATTTTCATTCACAGGGTCCCTTCCTTCCATGGAGCCCAATGAATCCTCCTTCTTCTTCATTTATTTGCAAGTATGTATTTTAAAAGTTTTTTGATTTTAATTAAAAAATGGATCAACATGATATTATGTTATGATTAGTAGTCTAATTATACATGAATAACCATCATTTATATTTTTTAATTATAGAGTAAAACCCCTCATATGCTTAATCTAGAATTTTATGAAATTGAATAGGGATTACTTTAATTTGATCTAGATTCATGTTTCTCCTAAATACTATGATTATCTAAGTTCATATTATACGAATTTCATGAATTAGCACCTAGGTTTTTGCATTATGTAAGTTTCAAGAAGTAAATTCATGATAACTTGGCTATGGATTATCTTAATTGTAGATCTCTTTTCATCAATCCTCATGAGTATGCATGAATTCCTCTAAATTACATAATTTTAAGGCGATTTCACATACATCCTTGTATTAGGCCATGATTTTTTTATCATGGTATTTTATGATGAAATCTAAGGCAAGAATGAATGTTTGTGAGTTCTCTCACCAAAGTATGAAAAGACACTGATTAAAGGGTTATACTCACATTGCATATATAAGGTTAAGGAGCTATTCTATGATCATGTTTATAAGTATTGGATGGGCTAGTGGATAGTACCTTTCCATCTTATGTTATACAACTATGACTATTCCATTAACTGTTTTACTTAGCATCGAGTGAACTTTGGAATATATGCAGAAGCTCTCGTTAGTAGAGACACAAAATCATTAGTAAAATTCTATTATTCCATAATTACGTGCCACCGTAGGATAGAGGATCACCCATTAGTAGAGACTTGATTCCTTAGAAGGGCCACCCGTTAGCAGAGACTTGGTCATTTATGTAGAAGTGGATCCACTTAGGCATGACAGAGTCTCCTTTGGAAAGTAGTCTCCCATTTTCTCCATTGTGGGGATAATATCGTGACTATATATTATAGCTCACATGATTTATGTCGATTAAGGATACTCACACACATCTTCTTGATCTGTCACAAGGTTAAAGGTTTCCTTACAAAGGTTTGTGACATATTTTCTATGACTCATTACTCATATTATGATGATGATTTCTATTATGACTTATGATATTTTACAAGGCATATGATTTTGTTACAATGACTCATGACTATCATTATAGTGTTCATGTTCCCCCATAACTTCATTATGACTCTTAAAATGCTTGACAATGCTCATGATTTACTATTACACTTAAAGATTTACCTAGCATGTTTTCTAACTTATTCATTTGTACATCAAGATATCACACATTACATTGCTCACATACTTAGTACATTTCAAATACTAACACATACATTTTGCATACATTATCTCACAATGAGGAGTGAACGACTATCCTCATCATCCTTCTCGTGGATAGACTAGAATACTCTTGAAGACTTTTGTGGTAAGTCATCATGCTTCGGGGACAATCTTCTAACACTATCTAGCTTGTGTTATGTTCAAAACTTAAAGACTTTTACATTTTATATATTGTCATTTAAGGGTGAGCTAAGAACATGTCTTAGCCCCTGCCTAGTCTATGATTAGAAGTATTGTTGGACACATATGTATGAATGTATGTTGCTATATTACTTTTGCTAATGCCTTATGCTATACCTCTGGTCCCATTTTCCTTAGTTTCCCCTTTATGATTTTATTCATTACCTATAGACGCTTGAATGAATGTTAAGAGACTTGTTTGAGGTTCCATCGAGATCCTCATTTGTCGTGTCACACCTAGGGGCTAACTTGGGTCGTGATAACAATCCTGCCATAGATGGAATAATCCACCATGACAAATTGTATGGAGATAGAAACTCGCAAGTCACATTCCAAATCCGCATTTCGTAACACACCCTCAAACTATGATGTTCTAAAATCAATCCTTCATGCCAAGATCAATTTCGGGAGTTCTATTCGCTCGAATTCAATTCCATTAAGCTATACATGCTCCTTATCGTCTTGACTATCAACTCAAAAGATCAAACTCATGAATCAAACCCCAATCTATTACTGAATCACCCCATATCTCACCTAACTCGACTTTTGTCCAATTTTGATCTAGGCTCAAAATTTTCAAGTTACTATCCAAAAATTTTCAAGCTCAAATTCTTTCCCCATTGATTTATCCATAACAACGAGAACAAATCGTTATGCATCCCCACCACCCCTCCAACGTAATTACCTCCACCTCCATAGTGTTGAATTTGTCTATATGATATATATATATATATACAAGTATTTTGAAGATAATAATTTCTGTCCGCGTGTCAATATTACAAAAAGTAAGTAAAAGAAATTACTTTTAAAGATTTTTCGTAAAAAAACATTTTTCTTTGTAGCAAGCCTCACTACTAGAAAATATTGAATTAGCGATGGGTAAAATTTTATAGCTAAACAACAAATATCCAATACTTATTTAATTTAGCTATGAATTATAAGAAAATTTAATTATCTAGGAGCATTTGATTGAGGAATTAGCTAAAGATTATCGATAAATTTAGTAGTTAACAAGAACTAGTAAGTGAAAATAACCAAATTAAATGTGGGAAGATTCACCCATTTCTTTTAACTAATGCACACTTGATCAATTGAACATACTGTTGATAGAACAGAATTTCACATGGGGCTCTTCAGATCAAAATTGAATAAAAAAAAGGATTTATTTTTCTTATCTTATTTCAATTTCCGAGAGAAATAATTAACTTAGAAAACAAAGAGGTGCATCATTCATGCCTATAATAAATTAATACTATTAGGTACTTGGGAGTATATATGTGCGATATCTCGTTGATTTGTAGGTCCATTTTCTACTAAACCAAAGGGGTAAAATAGCAATATTATATTCTATACACTATATAATAATAAACCTCCAAGAATTGTCCATAATAAGTTTTCATTTAATTAATATATCATCAGCAATCATTGCACTAAGGCGTGGCACACTCATAAAACATTGTGTAAATATGTCAAAAGTTATATCCCTCTTGCTCTAAAATAAATATTATTTAGCTCATTTCACGTTTTAAGAAAAAAAAAAGTAAGTTTGCTGAGTTATTCTTATTCATTAGGTCTTTTGAAGTTGAGCGTTATTAGAAAAAAAAATTTAATACAACAATTGAAAAATTATAATAGTTTTTGTCCTTGATTCTTAAGGTGACAATTCTTTTGAGAATACTTCTTTTGCTAAAGTGAACTTCTTTTGGAAAAATATGTATATACTTATTGTGTGTGTATATATATTTTATATGTTAATTGTTTTTGGTTTTTACTATTTTAATTTTTTTTTGTGATAATATTAGTTCCGTCACAAATTGCATCGCTTAAAATGTATATACTCACTTCAAAATGACATAATATGAGGATCAAACTATCTAATTTTCTACGAGAATTTAGAGATAGAATCTTTTAAAAAAATTAAAATTAAATTTACCTATTTAGAAACTACGTAAGAAAAATATTATAATTAATAATAATTAACAATTCAAAATATGTAAAATACATATAGAAAACTTATAGTTAAAGAAAAAAAACCATTGAATAACTTTGTGCGTGTCACATAAAATGAAGCAGATAGTCGAGAGTAATTCCAAAATGTCACGGGTGGCCCACCAATATTTTTCACGTGGTGATCGAGTGTAGTACGTAGTAGGTGTATAAGATGAACACTTTCACTATAAATATGCATGCAATGCTAAGGTAATAGACAGGCAAAAGAGTTAAAAGCCTTTTGAGTACTGCAAAATATAATTTCTTCAAATATTTGAGTTTATTATTTTAGTTTGAAGAAGAATGGAGGTCATGATGAACAACCACAACAATGGCACCACCACCAAAATTATTCACAAAAATGGCACTATTTGTAATGGCAATAGCAATGGCAACTCTCACTCCCATGATAATGAAAATAAGATTGTAGAATTTACAAACTCTATTAAACCTGGTTGGTTTTCTGAGTTTAGTGCACTTTGGCCAGGTTAGTCATCTTAAAATACATATAAAATTTTGAGTTTATGAATTCTTAATTTAAAATAAAATATTGAGTTTTTGATGGATTATTTATACATCAAAGCTATTTCTGCTGAACCTGTATACCTTGCTAGCTCCGCCCCTATTTTATTTTTGGATTGTTAATTGCAGTCTTTTATTACTTGTAATATCATTTAGGGTTTAAGCTATAATATATAATTAGAATTATTTTACACTATCAATAGTTTTAACCTAATATTATAAGTAGTAGATTATTTACTCCATTGCCTATGTTATTTAATTTGATCATGTTTATTATAGATGGTTTACCTAATTAATCTAATTGCGGGAAAAATTATTATATTCTATTTAAGTGATCTAATAGAATTTAAAAAGCTCCTTGTACTAACAGCATAACATATAGTATCTCATCTTTGTTGATATAACATTTGCTCAAATATTACCCTTTTTTGTTATTTTTTATTATCAATTTTAATTTGTTTGTCTTATTTTTCTTGCAATTTCATAATTCTAATTTTCCAAATGACATGTTTAAAATCACAAGATTAAAAATATTTTGATATATTCCGCAAATCTTTTACTATATGACCACAAAATTCAAAAGTCCTTATTATTTTCTTAAATTTCGCATGAAGTGAAAACCAAATAAACAAATTAAAATGAAGAATTATATCATTGTTTATACTACATGAAAGGTGAATTTGAATATTAAATTTATAGCTTTACTATTTAACCATTGGTATTATTAAATTATATGCAGGTGAGGCATTTTCACTTAAAATTGAAAAGTTACTATTCCAAGGAAAGTCTGCTTATCAAGATGTCATGCTCTTTGAGGTAAAGCATATACTCTCTCCATCCTTATTTAATTTACTAGAAACTTTTATCAAAAATATAAAAGAATAGTTATTTCAAAATATTTATCATATTAAAAATTTAAGAATAAAATTAATTATTTTTTCCCCATTTTTACCCTTATTCTAATGAAAGTTTGTAAGAAAGTAAAAAGACTTAAGACCCTTAAGAATATATAAATCAAATAACTTTTTTATTAGTAATATTTCCTTAAAAGACATGCAATATACTAAAGTTACAAGTAAATAGAACACGAGAGAGCAGCATAACATGATGTATACATCACATAAATATATCCATATCATGTGTATCATATAAATACAAGAGTCACGATTAATTAATTAATGTACGTGTTCACTCCATGAAATTGATCACACAATTACACTAATTCTATTAATTTGATGTAAACATCTATGCAAATAAATATTTACTGTGGTATATATATGTGGACAGTCAGCAACGTATGGGAAGGTGTTAACACTGGATGGGGCAATTCAGCATACAGAGAATGGTGGATTTCCCTACACTGAGATGATTGTTCATCTACCACTTGGTTCCATTCCATCACCCAAGAAGGTTAATGACTTCTAAGCAACAATAAAATTGTCTTCGTGTTACATTCAAATCCTAAAAATAGTCATTAATTAATATTTGTATTTCAGGTTTTAATCATCGGTGGAGGGATTGGTTTCACATTGTTTGAGGTCTCTCGTTACCCAACTATCGAAAAGATAGACATAGTTGAGATCGATGATGTGGTCGTAGATGTAAGTTTAATTAAAATTAATTATATTGATATATCATAGTTTAAATATTCTTTAAGCATTATACCAAAAATATTAAGTTAAATTTATATATTTTCCTCTTCTTCCACAGGTATCCAGAAAATTTTTCCCGTACCTAGCAGCAGGATTTGATGATCCCAAAGTCAGTCTTACTGTTGGCGATGGTATATAAAAATTAATTAACAATTTTTACTTATTTTGTTTTCTTCATCCATTGTTAATTTTATTGTTTTCTTGTTAGGAGCTGCATTTGTGAAATCTGCTCAACCTGGATACTATGATGCCATTATTGTCGACTCTTCTGATCCTATTGGTAATTAATTTATTTGACATGCTATTATTTTACAGTAAAATATTTTATTTATTAATAGTTGGTTCACATTGTCTGCTTCCCTTATCGATATTATTATTTTTTGTTTTTTAGCATTATGTATTATTTAATTGCTTTAGTTATTATATTATTTGTTATTGCTACTGTTGTCATCTTCAATCCATAAAACTTAAAGAGTGTTACACATACTACAGGTCCAGCAAAAGACTTGTTTGAAAGGCCATTCTTTGAGGCAGTGGCTAAAGCCCTAAGGCCAGGAGGAGTAGTGTGCACACAAGCAGAAAGCATTTGGCTTCACATGCATATAATTAAGAAAATTATTGCAAATTGTCAACAAGTCTTTAAGGGCTCTGTAAATTATGCATGGACTACAGTTCCTACTTACCCCACGTACGTATTTCTCTTTCCCACAAAAAATTTTAAGAAATTATAAAAAAATAATTAAATATAACTTAATTATGATTTTGAATTAAACAAATTTTAGAAATTAAAAACAAAGGTATTCTCATATAAATAAACTAAGAATAAAAATACATTATATGATTGGAAAAACATCAAAAGTAAGAAATTTTGTAGCCATTAGTAGTCGAAAATTCTTCATTATTTTAAACTAGATATAAAATCTATTGGAGTATATAATTATTATTAGTATTTATTGTCTTATATAGTAGACTAACTATATTATATTAGGAAAAAAGGTACAACGAATTCAGACCCACAATTATTAATCTTTTAAAAATTAAATATTTTATTAGTAAGTATTCTTCTCTCACAACTAAAAACCAAAAATATCATATAATATAGTTTGTCGATTTGATTTTTCAGTGGGGTAATTGGTTACATGCTTTGCTCTACGGAGGGACCAGAAGTTAATTTCAAGAATCCAGTGAACTCAATTGACAAACTTGTCAATTCCAAGGGACCTTTGAAGTTCTACAACTCTGATGTAATTACACATCTCACCCCCTAATATTTTTACTTTTTTATCTCTACTTTTTGTTGATTTATCAATTAACCCCTTGTTTTTTTTTCTTTTCAGATTCATAAATCAGCTTTTATTTTACCATCTTTTGCGAGGGATTTGATTGAGTCTTGATTACACAAACAATATGATTTATGGCATATTATTGTACCAAGATTTGTTGTGCAAGGGGAAATAATGAAGAAGTTTATGTCTATGCAATTTACTTAAAATAAAATGTAAAATGTAATAAACTGGGGAACTATTATCTATCAGAAATGTAACTCTGAATGAGGACTATTGTTATTCATTAATCCTTTTGAGTTCGTGGTTATATATATAAAATCATATACTTTCTTTGTCTCATTATATATGACTCACTTTTTTTTAGTCGATCTAAAAAAAATAATAGATTTCTATACTTAGTATAACTTTAAAATGCTCATGTTACACTTAATGAAATAATTTACAACCACATAAATATATATCACTTATTTTAGATCATAAATTTCAAAAGTCTTACTTTTTTAAACCCCATGCCAAGTCAAACTAACTCATACAAAATGAAAAGAAAGGAGTATCAATTATTTAATATCTTACATTTAGGGGTTGTTTGGTAGAATGTATAAAAATATACTAAACAGAATGTATTAGTAATACTTGCATTAGTAATGCATGAATTAGTTATGCTTGTATTAATTATACATAGAATATTTTTATACATTATTTGGTTTGATGCATTAAAAATAACATCCATTGAATAAATAATTTATTTACAAAGATACCCTACTCAATTATGATGGAGAAGATGTAAAAAACTTTTGAGGGACAATTAGGTCTTTAATCATGCTAATGCATTAAAAATATTGCATTACTAATACCTAGAAATTCATGGTATTAGTAATACACACCTTATTTATACATAGTATGAAAAAATGTACCAAACAAGAGCGATTCGGTTGAAAAAATAAAGGATGTAATGACCTCAAAGATCATTTTCATACTTTTATGTGATTTTACCATTTTGCCCCTTTCCATAGTTTCTTTATGGTTATTATGTGGTATTGAGATGGGTGGTTCAATTTTCCAAAGCGGTTGAGCGAGTTTTGAGCAAGTTTTACTTTTTTTAGAGTTAAGTTAAAAAGAGTTGACTTTAGTCAACACCCAGATATATGAGTGTCGTACGAAAATTTTGACAATTCCATCAGCTTCGAAGGTCCATTTTGATATGAGAAGAAGGTCGGTTCGGGTTTCGAGGTTTTCATTTTGAGTTTGCGCAAAAAGTCATTTTAACTTTAAATTTGGCCTAGTTTGACTTTAGTTAATATTTTGGGTAAACGTGCTCAAATAAAAATTTCGTTAGCGCGGTTAGCTTTGGAACACCGAGTTTAGACTAGAACGATCATTGGTTCGATTTTGGAGGTGCTCAGATTGAGTTTTGGATCATTTATGTGTTTATGTGTTAAATTCTTGAAAATGTTGATTTTGGTCAACATATCATCAGAATGTCTTCTATTAGAAAAACTGTCAATTTCATTGAGTTTGGAATGTTATTTCTAGTTGGGTAGCATAGTTCATTTGCCTCAATAGAATTTCAAATGCATTTTGAACCCTCGTCAGGGAAATTTCCAAACTTAGTTCATTGCTGAACTTGGCTGCTGGTGCAGTCCTCTGATACCACCACTTTTGCGTTCCTTGTTTGCTTTTGTGAAGGTCACTTTAGCGAAAAGCAATAGGAGAGGTGGGGGTCGCTTAAATGACTGGCCAACTGCTTTAGTGGCTATCTCTTTTGCGACACGCACCCTTGGAAGGGGGGCTTTTGTGGAACCTGAAGCTTAAATCCCTTGATTTCAACAACCAAGTCCTATTACGAGACTTGGTATTTTTGGGATATTGAGGGCATTTCTCTATTGAATTCGATGATACTTGTTCCGTTGGGTTGATAATTCTTGTGGGGGCATTTTGGGACCTATTCTCATCCTAAAATCCTTGAATTTTCAATTAAATTTTGTCATTTCTTTCATTCTTAAAGTTTTAGGACTTGAAACTTTGGTGGGTTAGTTTAGGCCCTTTCGGTCCTCAGAATGTATTCATTTTTGGGGTACAAGTTCCTGAGTCATTTGGGACCTTGGGATGGAGTTAGTTTTTTGATTTAGTGTACCGGTCTCAATGTCAAATTTTTGACCCAATTCCTATCCAAAATTAAGGTGTAAATCGATAACAATAGTGATATCATGAGTTTCCATAACAATTATGCCCAACAGGTGCACATCAAACTCAGAATAAGTCACAGTCAACATGTCGCAGTAATAACGGTAGCATACTCTCATAGACAACAGTATAGGTCAGGATACATACCTGTCTCACGACATTAGCCCATATACAACCTTTATTAGGCTCCCCTGTAATAAGTAGTACTCAAATATATCAAATATTTAGAATTCACAACCAATAACATGGGGTACCAGTCTACCATAAAACATATCACACATATAGGGCATAGCTCACATGTAGCATACATCTCAGTTCAACATGCATATAATTACATCCATCTGAGGGTAGGAAAAAACCTAGCCTACCTGGCTGTCGATAGCTCAAATTCCAAATCACTCTAGCCGAGCATTTCCTTTCCAGGAAACCTCCTGAAGCTTCTTAGTTATGAAAATATAGTCCACGATAACCATACGATTAGATTGGTTGTATTAACTTGAGAAATAGGCAAAATTTGGCTAAAAAAAGCCTAAAATGAGAAAAACAGGACACACGCCCGAAATCCCAACTAAAAATCCCAAAAATGACCTATACGACCTCCTAGATCTACAACAAAAAATTTGGTCCAAAACGGCCCCCAGAAGACCAAGAAAACACTCAAAATGAAGTTAGAAATCGTGTAGGAAAAACATCCCTTTCAAAACTTTCTCAGTCAAAAATCTCAAAAATCGGACAATTTTAGCTAACACCCAGCATATCACAACATTCCCTTCAGAACTTAGAACAATTTAGGCTCAAATTTCATTCAATTCCCTCAAGAATTGGTTACGAAATCAACATCTAAAGTTTTTCACAATTACTTAGAATAATAGCAGTTAAAATGGTAATTTTACCTTGAATTACCTGTCAAATCTCGAAACCAACTTCATCACAACGTTCTTTGTGAAAATTTGAGTCACATGAAACTTTAAATCACAAAAATTGGAGTTATATCAAGGATTTTATGGTTGATAAAAGTTGGGAAATGATGCTGTTGCGAAGGGATGATGCCCATTTATAGACCTTCCATGCCTTCTCCGTGAATGCGGATCGAGACCTGTGAACGCAGATCGATACCCACAAACGTGGAGGTGTGGGGCCTATCCCTTCTCCACGAATGCAGAAATCTCTCCGTGAACACGGAGCTTCACCAACCCTGGCCTCCGCAACCGCGCCAAGGCCCTATGCAATCACGAAAGGTAACTTTTATTGGTGTTGTACTAGCTCAACTTTAAACTTCTCTGGGGCATTCGCGGGGCATCCGATGTCAGTGTTCCATAAAATAATAATGTAACCACCTAGATTTGAATGTTCTGGATCTAACAGTGTAGTCGAAATTCCCAACAGAGCCTCCTACGATAAAATGAGCACCCCACTTCTTTCTAATAAAATTAGAAAAAGGAGCTGAAGGTGTCAAAATGCAATCAAATAATCCCGACAACTAGTGAGGGTCATTCTAGACTGTTTTTGATATTTTGAAGCTGGCTAGTCCATCAAATTTCCATTTTGAGTGTGTTTAGCTAGGTTTTGACAGAAACACACTTTTTAGCTTCTGGTTGAACTCATTTTGCAACTTTTCACTTGAAATCGTATTGGAATCCTTCGTCTTCGAACCAACCACCCTCCTAGCACGAATTGGCTTTTCTAGAACCAACAAAACTATCAGAATCCCATTCCGAGGTTATTTGCTAGGGTTATGATAGAAAACCCATTTTAGAAGTTTTAATTTCTCACTAGTTTGCAAACTTGCACAAATCTCAACCAAAATTCCTTATAACTATCCCAACAACCCAAACAGGTTATAATAGGTCTGAGGTAACCATACAGAAGCTCAAAACAATAGAAACACATAGTTGACCTACCGAGTCATTACATAACCTATGACTATGGGCAAGTGGAAAAGTTGAGATATTATGATACCCTTTGACTATGGGCAGGTGGAAAGGTTGAAAAACACTTGGTATATGGCCTGAGGATATATCTATGCATTGTATTCACACTTCTTATTGTATTGTGTCTTTGGTTGTTATGGTTATCTTATCTTACCCTTATGCATATGTTATTTGTGCACTAACCCTTTTGATGCAGGTGATATGATTCTTCATTATTGCATACTTGTTTGATTTCTCTTACCCAGTTGATTGAACCTACTGGGTATATTTTTGTTTACTCACCCTTACTTTGTTTCCTCCCTATAGATCGAGTACAGGGACTCCATCAGAGTAGTTGATTTCACTATTTCATAACTTTCTTCCATATATTTTAGATCTTAGCGGTAAAGCTCAAACTTCAAGTCGTCGTGGGTATTTTGAAGATTTCCTTGTTGCTTTCTGTAACACCCCTCATGTGTATAGGTCTAGAAAATTGAAAGTTAAGGATTTTGGTTAGTGTGATATTATGAGCCATTTTTGGCCCGTAGAAGATACCACAGGTTGTAGGTAGATTCGTGGAAAGTGCCCAGTGAAATTGGATAATTTGAGGATTTTTGGAAGTTCATTTACATGATACCAGATGGACCGTATGATACACCATGACCCATCAAAGGGTTCGTAAAAGGGAGCCCTGAAGGGGCCTAAAATTTGCCTAAGTTTGGAATCACTTTACGGAAGGACTTACGACTCATAGAAACTTTATGGTCTGTGCTTCATGTTTGTGGCTCAGAAGCTGCAATTCTAGTAACTCAAATTTTTTGACATGAAGATCTACAACCTAATGTATGAGCTGTAGGATGATCCACGACTCATAGAAAGGGTCTCATGGACGATGTTGGCAGTTTTTAACAAAGGGTATTTTGACATTTCCAATTCATCTAAGTCCTAAACTACATTGTTTTGGCTATCCTAACTGACTTAGCCGACCTAGTTCCTATAAGTTCTATTCCTAAATTATTCAAAGTTTATTATTCTTAAAATTTTCTCAAGGGTTCTCAATATTTCTCTCTCTAAGTAAGGGTCCCATTGAAGCTAAAGCTTGAAGGTTTGATTAAAGATTTCTAGATTTTCTCTTCAATTCTTAAGAATTCTACTTGAGGTATGTAAGACTTCATTCATGGATTAGTTTCATTCATAAATCTCAATCCAAAATTCCTTTTTATCAAAATTTCATGATGATTTCTTATGGGTTTTTAAGTTATGATTCCTAATGCATGAGTTATGATTCCTATATGAAGATTACATCTAGTTATGCATGAATTATGATGAATTACATGATATAAATGATTTTTAAATAATGTATGTGGTTTCACGTATGCATGATTAGGGCTTAAGGATTTGATGTGGGTTCCTTTACAAATGATCCAAATTGATTTAATTGCATATTTTCTCTATGAATCTCTCCAAATTTTATGATTTTAACTAAATTGTCCATGAAACCATGCTTAGACCTAGTCTCTTATGATAAAGCCATGAAGTTTTATGATTTTGATCCCAAGCATGTAAAAACATGTTTTGCGATGATGATGATGTTATGATAAAGAGGGTAATAAAAACCCTATATGCTTATGATGATGATGTTAAGGTGGGAATTTTATCCACACTATGATGAAAGTTAAAGTAGATGGACTATTCTTATAACATGAGATGATTTTATGAAAGATTATGGTGACTATTTTATGAACTATGAAAGTATGAACTACATTGAAAACTATGTATATGGATATTTTATGTATTTCGTGGGATATGACTTAGCACCGAGAGGGCTTTGGTAGATACTCTAGTCCCATAACTATGTGCTACCATAGGAATGATGTTCATAGTTTTATGCCTTAAAGGTGTGCTAATGGATTCATATAGCTATTAATGGACACTCACTGTGCTCGGATATATCCTAAAGGGTGGAGTCAAATGATGGTTCTCAGCGTGTTTAGATAGAGCCTATAGGGTGAGGATCGAGTATACCTTGGCAAAGTAGACTCCTCTTAGCTTGATGTAGAGTGAACATCAAGATTCCACGTAATAGTTTGCATGGTCTTGTATGTTAGTTATGATCTTATTCCCATATATGTATGTTAAAGTTATGAATGGATTTAATGATGTTTTTCTCATGATTTTAAGCTTGCATGCTCATGCATATTGTGCCCTTATTCTATTGATTATGATTATACATATTGATATTATGGTGATGTCCTTTGATTCATGTATACCTGCATACTTAGTGAATTCTATGTACTAACACATACTTCTTTGCCTACATGATCTAACCTTGTAGGGACGGACAATGAGGAGACTATTCAAATACTTGGATAAACTTGAGTTCTGAGCTTGAAGAGTTCTTGGTGAGTTCCCATGCTTCAGGAATAAGCCCCTTTATGATGCTTTTCTATTAGAGACTTTGTTGCTTTCATTTAATGTACATCTTGAGGGTGAGCTAGTATGCTATGTTCTAGACCCCGTTAAGATCGTATGATATAGAGACATGTACTTGGACACTTATGGATTGATGTATGTTTTCCTTAAGGGAAACTATGACATCTTCAGTTTTATATATTTATGCTTGCTTATTTTCTTATGTATGCTCATTTTACCTTATGAATGCTCATGATATGAACATGAGGCTTGGATGAGACACCTTTGGGTGTCACATCAGCCGTGTCACGGCTAGGCCCTAGGTATAGGTCATGACAAAAGTCGTATTAGAGCACAAGGTTTGAAAGCATCCTAGGGAGTCAAATATGCTGTGTTTAGTAGAATCTTGTTCATTGGTGTGAAGCATGCCACATCCATGAATAGGAAGCTATGAGATGTTTAGGAAAACTTTACTTTTTTGTGATTTATGTCATGCTTCAAAATTTCTATGTTCTAATGCTCGTTCTTTGACCTTTTCAGAAATATCTCCATGACATGCTCCATTTCCTAGAGAGGGTAATGCTAATAAAGGCCAAGTTCCTCTGGTTCCTCAAGTAGACCAAGTTTCTAATAACGAGTTTAGAGCTACTATCACTATATTGGCTCAAGTTGTTGCTTCTCCAAAGATTCCTACTCTGGCTTCGAGGATAAGAGATTTTTATAGAATGAATCCCTCGGAGTTATATGATTAGAAGGTGGATGAGGACCCATAAGAGTTTATTGATGAAATGTACAAGATAGTGGAGATTATAAGAGTATCTTCCCGATAAATGGTTGAATTGACGACTTATCAACCTAAGGGAGTTTCTCAAGTATGGTTTACTCAATGGAAGTCTGAAAGAGTTGAAAAAGTGCCTATTTTTTGGGAGATGTCTAAGGCCACTTTTCTTGATCATTTCTTTCTACTTGAATTAAGGTAAGCCAACATGATGGAATTCATGAACTGGAAGCAAGGTTCAATGAGTGTGAGGGAGTATGCCCTCAAGTTTATGAAATTTTCCAATTTGCTCCTTCTTTGGTGGCCGACTCTAGGTCTCGCATGAATAAATTCACTTTAAGTGTGTCCAACTTGGTGAAAATGGAATGCAAGGCCACCATGCTTATTTAGGAAATAAATAATTTTAGTCTTATGACCTATGCCGAATAAGTGGAGAGTGAAAAACTTCAAAAGATGACGTCAAGGGAGTCCAAGAGGGCTCGACATGATGATGTATTTTATTATGGTAAGTATGGTGGTGGCCGGTTTCAACAAGGTCAAGGGTCTTCAAAAAGTGCTTCTCCAAGATTTGACAAAGAGAAAGGGGAAAATCCTAAGGCTCAAGGCGATGCTATGAAAGGTGGTGCTACTCCTCCTAGATGTTCCAAGTGTGGGAGGAACCATGTTGGTGAGTGTTTTAAAGGTACCAATGCATGCTTTGATTGTGTAAAGATGGGACATAAGGTTTTCGAATGTCCTAATATTGCTAATAAGGGTAAGGAATGACATCCACAAGGTCAAGTAGCTCAAAGAGGACAAGTGCAATAGGGCGCCCAGGCTCAAGGTGGTGGTTCCTATGGTAATCAGTTCTATGCTTTGTATGCTAGACAAAAAGTTGTTGAATCTTCAGATGTGGTTACTGATATGTTATGAGTCTTTGATCATGATGTGTATGCTTTTCTTGACCCCGGTGCTAATATATTTTTCTTTCTCCTTACCTTGCCATGAAATTGATATTTTTCCAAAAGTCTTGTTAGAACCTTATTTGGTCTATACTCCTATTGGTGAGTCAATCCTAGCCAAGAAAGTTTATAGAAATTTCCTCATGTTGGTCTTAGATAAAGTCTTCCCATGTGATCTAGTTGAACTTGATATGACTGATTTTGATGTTATCCTAGAATTGAAGGGAACCAATTCTGTGTTTAAAGGGAAGTTTGTCTCCTATATAAAAGCTGTGAAAATGATTTTCAAAGGTTGTTTATATCATGTTGTCTAAGTCATGGATTTGAGTCTCATGTTCCTACTCTTGATTTGGTCCCTAAAGTAAATGAGTTCCCCGATGTCTTTCCCGATGATTTATCAAATATTCCTCCTATAAGGGAAATTAATTTTGCTATTGATCTCTTTCTTGACACCCAACCTATCTCTATACCTTCATATCTTATGGCCCCTGTGAAGTTGAAAGAATTAAAGGAATAATTAAGGGATTTGCTTGACAAAGGGTTCATAAGGCCTAGTGTGTCATCATGGGGTGCTCTCATATTATTTATTAGAAAGAATGATGGTTTACTTCAGATGTGTGTGGATTATCGACAATTGAATAAAGCAACCATAAAAAACAAGTATCCACTTTCACGAATCGATGACCTATTTGATCAACTACAGGGTGCAATTGATTTCTCTAAGATTGGTATCCGATCTGGATATCATCAATTAAGGGTAAAAGAGGATGACATTCCAAAGATGGCATTTAGAACTCGTTACCGTCATTTTGAATTTTTGGTTATGTCGTTTGGACTAAAAAATGCCCCCGTCACTTTCATGGAATTGATTAACATGATTTTCAAACTGTACTTAGACATGTTTGTGGTGGTGTTTATAGATGGTATTTTGGTTTACTCAAGGGATGTGAAGGATCACAAAAACCATTTGAAGATTGTGTTGTAAACATTTAGAGATATACAACTCTTTGCTAACTTTAGCAAGTGAAAATTTTGGTTAAGAGAGGTGGCTTTTCTTGGCCACATTATTTCGGGTGATGGTGTTAGAGTTGATCCAAAAAAGACAGAGGCGATAAATAACTAGCCTAGACCACTGTTTCCATTCGATATTAGGAGATTTTTGGGTTTGGCCAAATACTATAGAAGGTTTGTCGAGGGAGTTTCCTCCATTGCTTTTACTTTGACGAGGTTGACCCAAAATAAGGTGAAATTCCAATGGTCTAATGAATGTGAAAGGTGTTTTCAATTGTTAAATGATTGTCTTACTTCAACTCCTATTTTGACATTGCCAAAGGTCCGAATGGTTTTGTTGTGCATCGTGATACCTCACATATAGGCTTGTATTGTGTTTTAATAAAACATGGAAAGGACATTGCCTATGCTTCAAGGCAACTAAAGGTAGTGCTTACTGCTTGAACCCAAAAATAATGAGGAAGAGTATGCTCACATATCATGGTTTTGGCCATGTCTTGTAGAGTCCAATTCTTTCTTTCAATAACTCCATTTTATTGAGGAGTTTGTGGAGCTGAGAAGTTTTGATCATATCCTTCTTCATTGTAGAAATTTTCAAAGGCTTTGTTTTCAAACTCTCCTCCATGATCACTTCAAATTGAAGGTAATATAGTAGCCTTTTTCTCTTTGAACTTTCTTACAAAAAACTCAAAATTCTTTTAGGTATCATCTTTGTTAGCCAAAAACATTATCCAAGTGAAATGAGAGTAATTAACAACAATTACAAATACATACCTTTTTCCTCAAATGCTAGCAGATCTGGTTGGATCAAGTCTATGTGAAGAAGTTGTAGAGGTTTTGTGGTAGAAATAATATCTTTAGTAAAAAAAGTTTTTTAGTTTGCTTACCAGTTGACATGCGTCACAGATGTGACCCTTGGTGTAATCCATCTTTGGTAGGTCAATAACAAGATCAAGTTGAGCAAGATTTTTGATGAGTCTCATACTAGCATGACCCAATTTTCTGTGGAATATCCATGGATTTTCAGATATAGATGCTCGACATATGTGTTCAACTGTTCCCTTGACTGAATCAAGTATGTACACATTTTTGTCTCTGCTTCCGAGAAGAATTTCTTTTTCAGAGTTGTCTTTGATAATCCATCTGTTCTTTCTAAAACTTACTTCCAGATCAGAGTCACATAGTTGACTAATGCTCAGCAGATTATACTTTAATCCTTTCACAAGATAAATATTAGTAATATCACAGGATTGATTAAATGTAATAATACCAATACCAATAACATTTCCAGTGTAGTTGTCTCCAAAACCAATTTTTCTACCTTTGTAGTCTACAACAGATTAGAACAAGTATTTGTTGTCAGTCATGTGATTTGAACATGCACTATTAAGATACCACTTCCCTTTTGATTTAATGAGATGTTCCTGCAAAACGAGATCAATTTTGATTTTTAGGGGTCCAAAGTATTTTTGGGTCCTTTCTGGTTATTAGTACCTTTAACTTTCCAAACCATGTTAGATGGCTTTGAGTGACAAAATCTGCATCTGGAATAGGTGTGGCCAGATTTTCTACAATAATGACAAGAGTTTTTTACTAGATCTGTGTAAGCCAGAAGAACTAAAAACTTCACTTTGAGAACTAGTCGACTTATAAGATATGTTGGGACAAAGATTTTTGAGTATTTTTCAAATGATTTTTAAGATCAAATTTTTCTTTGTCCAAAAGGTCTCTTTCAACAGCAAAAACTTCAAGTTTGATTTCTAAAGCATTTTTCTCATCTTGAATAGATCTGATATTCTCAAAGGATTTTTTAAATCTATAATGGATTGATGTAGAAGAGCTCTCAACTCAATCGAGTTATTGCAAAAGTCATTTTTTACCTGACTAATTTCACTAATTTCCATGAAGCAAACGTTTCCAAATTTTTCTTGATCATATTCAGAAGTGTCTACTTCACTCCAACTGCTAAACTTTATTTTTATTTTTTCCTTGAGAATATCTTCTTTTGGCTTTAGGACATTCACTTGAAATGTGTCCAAATTTTTCATATTCATAGCACCGGCCATCATTTCTATTGTAGTTAGTAATTTTCTTATTTCTAGAATAGTTTTGCTTACCTCTTTGTTGATTTCTGTTGCGCTAGAAGGTTTCTATCACTGATTTAGTAATTAGCATGATTTCATATTCATTTAGATCTTCTTCATCATCCAGATTTTCATCAGAGGCTTTGAATGCAATAGACTTCTTCTTATCATCCTTTTTCTCCTTTTGTTGAGATGGGTTTTCAAATATGCGATCAGATCACCCATGACTTCATCATATGTGAGGCTTTTAAGATCCATGCTTTCAAGAGCAACAACTTTGGTGTGCCATTGAGGTGGCAGACCTCTGAGGATGCTTCTGATATGTTCAATAAGAGGATATTCTTTTCCTACAGCTTTGAGTTCACCAATAATATTATTGAGACGAGCAAACATGTTTTCAACGGATTCACCTTCTTTCATTTGGAATAGCTCATACTCATAAGCAAGAAGACTGGAAATTATTTTTTTGACTTTGCCAGTTCCTTCATATGTGACTTCACATTTGTCCCACATTTCCTTGGCAGTTTCACAACCGGAGATCTTTCATATTCCTTTTCGTTGTTGGCATTGTAGAGAGTATTTTTTGCCCTTGAGTTGATTTGAATGACTTCTATTTTCTCATTTGTATAGTTTTTCAGACTCGGTATGACCAATGCGTGATTGTCTTCAGCACTTGATTGACTCTAAGTTATTGGTTTAGCCATAGGAAAAGAGATATCACCAAGTATTATGACTCTCCAGACCTTGACGTCATAGGATTTTATGAATGTTTTCATTGTGAATTTTCAGAGAGAGAAGTGTTTCCCATTGAAGTTGGGAAGTCTGGTCTGAGAAGTTCCCTCTTGAAACAATGCCCCAATGGTTTGATGTTGATTTGTCATGATCTTTTCTCACATGTGGTTAGACAGAAAATATAGTGATTCTAGGCTCTGATACCTATTGAAAGTGTGGGGGGGGGGGGGGGGGGGGGGAAGTGAAGTTTTTTTCCTTTTTCCCTAAA